>CABPRJ010002424.1:0-101688 GCA_902439185.1 Cinara cedri
AATTAATCAAACCCATTCCCACGTATCGCCTCTCATAGTCGATTTAACACAGATAAAGTTTAATACTTTTATTATTCATATTACGAATTTATTTCTTTTCCTCATGGAATATTATTTTTCTCCAGATTGCAATATTCAAGTATTCAAAAATTTAGTATATATGCCATTTTTAACGATTATACCGTTTATTTTCACGTGTTCTCGTTATATTTTTAATAACATTTAATGCCAAATAATAAGAGTTTAAATTAATATAAAGTGTTATTTGTTCTTCATATTTCTTTCTTGTATAATTTGTTTAATTTATTCTAACGATTATGAAAAAACAATATACATTTTGTAATTTGAACATTATAATTCAAACCGATATTAATCGATAATGTTTTAGATATAATTATCACAATGAATGGAATTAAACAACTAATTCTTGTACTTTCATGTTTGTTATATGTAAGTATGACGTGTTGTTTCTAAGTAAAAGACAAAAACATTATAAATGTTCTCTATTATTTAGGTGTTTCAAGTGGAGTCATCAGATGAACGTAAGTAATAACACTATGATTCTCTAGAGGTGCAGAGATTCACGCGTTTATTGTTAACATAAGAATGGAATGAAAATAATATTCTTTAAATTAATTAACGAGTTACGATTTTATATAATTTTATATTAATTATGCCTATTTTGAATTGAGATAAAAGACATATTTGATAAATCTTCAATTTCAAAAAATTTCCGAGTAATATTTTTTATTTTTAGAAATCCGTAAAATGATCGGCACAATAAGATAATGGAGTATGGCCACATTCAGTACAATAGCCATGGATTGATTTTTGTATCCTACATCTAAATGACTTTAACCTAATTTATACCTTTTTAAATTTTAACGTTGTAATAAGTTACGGCATATTTTTTTTTTTTTTGACCTTCTTCTAAGTTTGGCACGTAATGATGAAGAATTAGAGAAAGGTTGAAGACTGTTGTTCTTAAATTCTTTTATTAAGAGTTTATTAATGTTATACCCACATCTTTTCTCTTAGTCCAGCTACCAGATAACATGCAAAAAGAATGATTAGGCAGAATAAGAAAAAAACTATCTTAATTTTTATTTTGGATTAAATCACTTATGATAAAATGTATAGAAAAAAATATTTTAAGAAGAACATTTTAGTTGCGTTTTTTCATGGTTTTTTGCAAGTAAAACGGAAAATACGGATATATCGTTCACATAAGATAATTTGAATTCTACAAAAATATAAAGTTGTTGTTATTAAAATAACCGTCACCATAGCTATTTAAAAGGCTGTATGACGCTATTAGGTTAGTTTTGGCTATTTAGGGTCGGAAATGCGTTAAATTATTTAATGATTTGACAATGCCAATTTTATTAATAATATAATTAAAACTAATTAATTATTTATATTTATATACTTACATTTTTTTTTTCAATTCAGATGATGATAAACATGAAGGTATAAATCAGATTGCATTGGGAGATGAGAATGAAGAACTGACACCCTGTAAGTTATCATACTACTAATAAAATATACGTGAAAACCTATTTTACCGTTCAATGTTTAATTTTATTTACCTAATTATTTAATATAGGCTATAAAATAATATTATTTAAAATATTTCTTTGATAACAGCCACATATTATATATTTGGTTTTTAAATTTGTTTACCTATTGAAATCAGGCCTAACCTAATCTATCTTTTTCATTTTTTTTTAATAGTAATGATCCTTTAAATGTATCCGTGGTTATAGTAAAAAACATCCAATTTTCGCATATTGGTTGTACCTAAAAAGTTTCAAATTTAAATTTAAATCCGAAAGCGTATTTTAATTTAAATATAACATTTTATTTTTAGTACAAGGCGAGGGATATATTGGCTTAATCTGATGTTTACTTTTTATTTTATTTTTAAATGGGTTTTTAAAATAATTGGAAATAAAAGTATTGCCGTATTATCTTTATTATTAATATAGCCAATATTGTATAACGGCAAGCAACGACATCACAGATGTCATGGTTATTCAAATTTGTAAACTATATTTTCTACCAGATATCTAGCTCCAATTGAATAATTAACGGGGATCGATTTTGTTCAATCCAATATCCAGCCACTGACAGAAAAAGCCTTTTTTTAATATTTAAAATAGTTTAAAAAATAATTTGGAAGAACCAAAAAGGACGAAAAACACGATTTTTTTAAAAACAAGGCTAACGATTTCACTATTTGAAATGTTTAGGATTAAATTTTTCTACCAGATAACTATGAAATTCAAGAATTTTTTTAATATTTTAACTTTCATCATGTTGATACTTTAAAGATGCATATATTAGACTTAAATTTTAAGTTTACAATTCCGCTGGTACATATATATATATATTAAACTCTTTTAAGTTTTCTACATTCTTGAGTTCCTACTTATAATAGGGAACGCCCCAATCTCAGTATCGACTCTTTTTTCAAAAAATGTTTAACTAAGTTATAAATGTATTGCTTATTTTAGTGGCGGGTCATTTGATATACGAATGGTGGAGTTCTATACCTTTGGATTACATGAAGTACCGAGAAAATGGTACGTATATTAAATACATTACAATAAACTGAGTCAATAATAGTAATTTTACAAAATTCTAATACAAATTGGTACTTATTAACTCTGTATTTAAAATTTATAGACCCGATTATCTACAATAGTAATGTAGAATAATTGTATCTTACAAGAAATACCTCGTGTGAATTTCTTTCGTCCAATTTTAATTTATTTTGTTAATGAGTGCCCATCGCATTTAGATTTTTTAGACATAATGAATATTGTTGATGATATGAATATAATAACTTTATATACATATTTTTATTATTTATTGCATGATACGAAAGGGAAAAAAGATCATAGTGGTGAACATGACAAAAATTCAAAAGAAAACACATCATCCGGTAAGTTATAAATAGACTATAACTGATAGACTTGTAACAGATGAATATTGTCGGATTCTAACTCAAATATTTTTACAATATTAGGATGTGAGCTGGTATATTATTTTCCACTGATATTTTCTGAAAATAGTTTAAATTTTTATTCAGAAATTTGATTTTGTTTTTATATATATAAATATATGTTGGTATTATTGATTTCATTTTTCCCTTGGTTATACGGGTTGGTTATTAAAGAATATTAGTAACATTCAATCCGCAAAACAATAATCTTAAAAGAAATTTAAACATGTGTACCTATGAATTAATTCAGTTGTCACGGGCAATATCGTTTTGGAGGTTGACTTGTTAAAACGAATAATTAAGAAAACAGGGACAATATTTTCTTAAAAATATTAAGTACTATACATATTTGTATTTTAATGTTACCAAAGTCAATCTCTGAAAACTCAATCCAAACAAACAAAATAAATACAAATTGTATTAATTATTCATTATAAAGTATTCTTTTCTTTTTCATGTGTGTTACACTGGCGTAAAAAAAGATCACAGTCTACAAAACAAAATTTTTAAAGATCAAATAACAGAAAGTAAGTTACGTTACTGTTTTAATTCCATTGTGTGTACAATATCATAAAGTGAGCGTATACAATTTTTATTTCAATGCAATTTCTTGAAAATGGTCTTAACTATTAACATTTCTCCTATTAGCACTTTTTTTTTTACATTTTTATAGAGGGTCTGAAGTTGTTACGTGATTGGTGGTTGGAAATGCCAATCTTTCAAGTGTCGAAGACAAAATTCACTCCACAAATGTATAAAGACTATATTAGTAAGAAAGATTATTTTATATACGTTAAAAACGGCTTGTAATATTATAAGTATAACGAAAGTTTGTACGTATATTTTTTATTGATAACGATTAATTGATTTATTTGATATCGTCGGTCCAGGAAAAGTGTACGGCATCAATTACTTACGCGTTTTATTAAAACAATTTTAAATTTGAACAGAATTGAACAAACCATTATTTTAGAAAATTAATGATCAAATAATATAATATTCACCTATGTCCTTAGTTGTCCCTTTACATTAATTTTGTCATTTGTAACTATAAACAAATAATATTTTTTTAAATACTTGTATACGATCTAATGACATCATAGGTGCGACTAGGCAACTATCATTGGGGGTGTTTAGTTATAGACGCATCACAGATCCCATGGTTTGTGATGTGAATGGGGCCATCATCTCAACAATGTTCCTTAGACGACGTATAATAAACAATTATACATTTAATTTACAAATTTGTTTAAAAAAATATATCGTAACTTTTTAACTTTATTTTTTATATACAAGTTATCATCATTAGGTAAATGGTAATATGTTATGATAATGTAAAATGACTGTAAGGATTCATATTTAGTCAACACTATAAAAAAAACTGATTGGATCATTATAGAGAATTTAAGTATAAATTTGGGGGCGCTCTAGATCTTCTAACTGAATAATTTTCAATCAAGTAATATCATCTTAAATACATATCTTCATAATGGTTTTCATTATATTCTGTGAATCAAAAGATCAACAAACAATTAGGCATACGATTACACAAGGTTATTGTTATCGTTGATAACAATACTATTATTAGTGATATTAACAAATTTTAATACACTAATCTGTTGAAATAAAATTATGAAATTAAACAAACCTATATAATTTTTATTATGATCATATATAATATTAAATTTTCATTTGTTTTTCTAGATAAAGGTGAACTCCCTGATTATATGAAAAATAATGATAATTCAAATGCTATTGTTCCGGTTCCGGTTATTCCTCGGTCTCGTTCTTCAAGCTTCAGAAATAATTACCGTAATCTCATTTTATTTTTTTTATTTTTTTAAGTATTATTATTAATAATTTAAAAATCATATTATTGAAATAAGTTTTTCGTAAGAGTACTAGTACATAGAAACTACAAAGGTGTCCGAGGTGGTATGATACTTGGAGACAACGGTTCTTCCTTATTATTATTGTTACTAGATTTTCCGCACCCAGCGTTGCTCGTGCCATTTGATTATTATATTTTACCTATATTCATTTTTGAAATTTACCTGGGTAAGAATTGAATGAAAACAAATCGGTGGAAAGTGGGTAGACTACCTTTGGCAGAATAAATGTGATCAATTGTGAAATTTTCATAGTGTAAATAATAGTAATAACAATAATTATATTTGTTTTATATACCGTAACACTATGTTAATTCTAGAATAATAAAAAATTATAAATGTACAATCAGATATTCCTACCGAGTATATCCAAAAACCACTAATATACCCCTTTAGGAGTTGAATATTCAAAAATCTCTTTCTTAGCGGATTCCTACGTCCCAATAGCTATCTGTAGTTACCAATATATAACTTCAAAATACACTCAAAGTCTAGTTTTCTCAAACAATTATATTTTATAGAATAGTTTTAGATCAATTTGGATAATATTTTAATACATTAAATATTGTTTTTGAAAATAATACTTAATAATATAATCTGATAATTTATAATGGGCCCATACAGCCTATAGACCGGATTACCTCCAAGAAGCGCCATATCCAGCCAATGAAGAATATCCATATAATCCTAGTAGTTCTAGTTATTATGACGATCAACCTCCACCAAGAATAATAAGTAAATCTGTTCGCTCTTATAGAAGCAGATACTGATGAAAAAATTAATGTAAGTAAATGCATACAAACTTTATAATTAGAGATCAATCATTTCTTAAAGTCTAAAAATCATAATTTTTCTACTGGAATCGCCGATGTGTGTTAATAATTTACAAAAGCTCGACACCGTTTTTAATCATATGGTAATCGGTTAGAAGCTTTTAGAACGATTTTTATGATAAAACGGTTTATTTTAATCGATTTGGGTAGACTTAAGAGATACCATATTTGATTATTGTGTACCAAGTACTTGATTATTTTTTGGCGATCCCGAGTTTGAGGTCCTTTGGTCCAAAGGTAACCTCTAAAATTTTAAAATCTAGATAATGCTTCATCCATTCGAAACTCACTTGAAAATTAAAATACCTATCGAAAAAGAATCAACGTACAATCAATATAGATTATTGTATTACCTTTAGGTTTAATAACAAACGTACATATATATAATAACAGAAACAATGCAGTACAATAATTATATTTTAAAATCTCGAGTTACCTTGTAATACTAATAATACATTTTAATGAACAAATATTGTATATTCTAAAAATTGTATTTTTTTATTATAACGATAAAATAATATGTGACACATAAAAAGATAAAATATAATTATTTTGTGGATAATTTTAGTTTTATTTTTAGACCGTTGACCATTGAAATCGACAGAAAATTTAAAATGAGCTGAAATAATGCAAATTATTATATTTTTCAATAGTTTATAAAATATGCGGTTATAGTTCAAACAACTTTAAGTGATATGAAGACATCTATGTCACAGTTTATTATGTTATATTTTAATAAAAACGAATTCATACATATGATAAATATATAATTACATATTTCTCTGTTTTATCAAATTCTAAAAAAAAAATTATAATAATGTTATTCATATAATGTATGTAAATATATAATCAATAATAAAATGATGCATTGTAGTAATATTTATTATATCTTTTGTCAAGTGATCCAATCCAAGTCCTACTTGTCCGTAATTTACACTATCACACTGATACAATTTGTTGGTCAGTGTCCGTTTACTATTAACTGTCAGTAAATCATTCACAAATGTATTATTTAGTATAAAGCTCTCACACGAATTGGCAACTGTTTGACTATCTCTAATTATTTTAAATAAAAGATTTTAATATTATTAGCCATCGTACATAATATATAGTGTAAAATGTACTAGACGTTTTGGTACACTAACGGTAATACTACCGTCAGTATACATCCATCTACAACCGTGGACACCAGAGTCCACTTTTTTATCCTTTGATAATACATATTAAACTGTACGATGATAGAAAATATAGAGTCCCAATCATATTGAAATATAGGTATCAAACAATTATAACCAGGCCTGTTTACTGGCTAGACCACTGGATGATCCACTTTTGTGAGTGGGATGTTCGGAATGTAGGATACATACAGTTATTTAATTTAAATCTGTAAGCAATGTTTCCCTTTTTTAACGAAAAACGGTTTTAACTTTGTAATCGAAGTTTGTTTATACATGTATAAAATCGTGAGGCAGTATTATTTATGATTTTCGTTAAAATTTGAACATCTGAACAATTATCAAAAAATAATAAAATTAATTACTAAATTACAGTCTACTTTTAATTTTTTTTGTTCAGTTAGCTCTTAATAAACATGTTAAACTCCTAAGCATTTCTCTTAGGTCAAACAATGATATTCACCTTTTACCGACCCACTAAAAATAAAACATCTACATAAAAAACTCACAAAATAAAATGCTTATCTATATCTTAATATATATTAAAATGTTTTTTAAAATTTGACTACGCTTAGAAAATATAAATATAATTTATCCTTTAAAGCTTCAAATCTCTACGAATATTTTTAACCGAATAACAATAAAAAAAACAAAATTTAAAATAATGAAATCATTATTCCCGTAATTTTTCCTGTTCTTTCTACTTTTTAATCGGTTTAGCTCAGTATTCAGTAAACTGCATAGAAAATCAAAATACAACTTTATACGTAAGTACTAAGAACTAAAATTCAACTAAAAGTTATTTTATTGAAGCCTTTCTATTAATGCAATACTTTTGGTGGAAATAATAGTTTGAAATAATTAAATACAATGAAAATGGTAACGCCACGGCGGGCCGTATATATTTGATATTTTACTTATAATTTTGTTTGCGACTTTTCCACATTATTTTGTTAACCTCTTATGAAATCAAAAAACGGCCTCCCCAATGCACTAACTAGATAAAATTTCCTTTCAGAAAAATTACCACACTTGACACATCAACAATTTTTTTACAGATAGAAAAAAAACATACATCAATAGTTCTTTCGGTCCACTTTGAATCCAAAAAAAAAAAAAAATAAATTCTAAATTTTTTCATTTTTAAAATTAAATCATCGTTAAATTTCTAACTCAGATAATCTAAATTTTCAAGTTATGGTTGTGTTACATTTCCCCTACTGCATGGCCGTAAATAGGGAGATTTGGGGGTTTGAACTTCCCCACCCGAAATGTTTTTATTGTAAATAAATTTAATTTATATAAGTATCTCATGTTTATTATTTACCATATGGTCATGAACAAATTAAAATAAACCTTATTGTAAAACAAATACATTCCTGGCTTCGCTCACTGCACTTCGAATTTAAAAGAAATTATTTAAATGATGTATTGCTGCAAGAAGCCATCAAGATCATTTAACAATGTAGTACGAGTATTTGGGATTTTTTTAAGATTAATAGACAGTACTAATATTTTACTCCAGGGCTGAAATCCATAAAAACCCTGAATTCTGAAATATTTTTGTATCCAGAGGAAGAAGCTTAAAGATAGAAAAAGTATTTCATTGAGAAATTGAACGTGGATACTTAATAAGAGTGGTAAATATTCAGCGAGTCGAACAATTGATGAGTAAAATGATTTGGGAAGAAATCAACAAAATTTAAAACCTATAATGCACCGGGATCGGACGATATACCAGCCGAATTCGTTAAATACATTAGAGAATAAATACAACAGTTCTCGATAAAGGGATATTAGAAGGTTGGGAATGAAGAATTGTCTGAAATATTTCTAAAGTTTGATGAAAATGCATTTGTATACCGACATAGGTATATAAATGCATGCTGAAATAGCCATATATATATATATATATATAGAACTATAAACATAGTGACAAGTTTATTTTCAGGAAGCTTCCCGGATTTCATTTAAATTTTTTAATTATTTTACCTTATCTAACCTAAGTTAAACCTAACGGTTCACACAAATTATGAAAAAGTACAGCGGTTCAATTAATACGTTAGATAAACCGTTACACAAATAGTGATGTGTATTCTTCTTATTGGTGTTTATTGTATGAAAAAAAAACTTTGTAAATTAACTTTAATCTGTTATGTGAATAATGTAGAAACTGTTTAATAATTGTTTAAAAAAAAAAAATAAAAAAAAAATGTTCTAACGATTTACACTAATCTGCATAACAGACGTAAATTATAAAATAAAATAAAACATCAATTTATTCTAAACGAAACGTAGAAACGTTAGAAACTAGTAAAATAGTATTAGATTAGATACTTATAAGTTACCCGTTAAGACATTATTTTTTAATACAGCACAAGTTGTTATTTCTTATTTATGTGTAATATTTATCTCCGTGCCAAAAGTCAGGACTTTGATAAACTACAAACACGTATTTGAAGATTCCGCCAATAAATAAAAGGTTAGTTTCTAATTTATATGATTGAGGTTTGATGTACCTATACAAATTTAATGAAATAATATTAAAATTATTATACCTATTTATTGAAGTAGGTGCTATACTATGTTAATTCCAATATTCTCGGCAGAACGAGATTGCCAATTATTTTACCATTTACAATATGTGTATATGTTTACATATATATATATATATATATATAAATATACATGTTACAGTTAAAACCCGAAATCCGTCAAAACTAGTTTCGACAAATTCCTTTAGTCATTTCCAGTATTGACTAGTTAGTAAAAGTCCGTAACTTTTATATTTTGATAATTTAAACTAGTTTTAACTAGGCAAAAGTAGAAATAAGTACATATTAGGATAATTTTATAGGCATCTATTATATCGTTTATTTGTATAAATATATATGTATATACATAATATGCATATATGTAACATATGTAACAAGAAAATCAAATACAGTTAAAGATATTAATATCATTTACTCTTTGTAAAAATACGAAATATATTCGAAAAATCAGCTATAACAAGTATGCAAACTTTAACTAACTAATTTGTTACTTATATTTCGTTATAAAATTTAAATTTCGTTTGGAATATGACTGCATTAATCAATAATGCAATTAATTATACGTATCAATAATGTAACTATAATAAAATATGTAACCACAAATTTACAACCTAACAAAAAAATACACAATTATAAAATTAATATCAAATATAGAAATATATAATTAATGTTTTTGTCTATTTGTCAAATTTCAAAAACAAAATTAAATGTTTATGTAAACAAAACAAAAATTGTTGGACCAATAAACTAGATAATACAGAGTATTTAATAATCACCTAATACCAATTTAATGTTTCAGCTACTGCGATGAATACATCATTGTTAATAACATGTATATTGCTCGTAAGTATTATAATAATATTAGATTATATGAATATACAAAAATAAGTCAATTCAATTTGTTTAACTACAGGGTTTGCAAGATGTGACATTTATTGCTTCGATGAGTGAGTACGCAATTATAATATCATATAACCTGGCTCTTCCATTACAAAACTCAATATTTGATTCATTAACATAAACCATTGAGATATAACCCAATAAAATATTGTAATATAATTGGAACGTATTAGATAAAATATTATTGAGCACGTTAATCGCTGAAAAATTAAAAACCTAAAATATTTCTATGACAAAAAACTTAAAGAAATTTCGTATTAGGTAATATTTATATAATATATTTCTAAACAATACTTAAATTATAGTCTCGATTTAAATTACCTTTTTACCACGCGTAGTGTACCCCAAATAACGTCCTAAAAGGCTTAAGATTTACCAAACTTGGCTATCGTACTGCCCTAGACCTCACGACGATGCAAACCATTCACCCAGCTATTCATAACCATCCTAAAAATGGCCCTTGCCAGGACCACCAGATTCGAGATTTGGACCCCAGTTCCATGTCTTGCAACATAACATAAAGGGCAACAGCCATAATAAAACTAATTAACTATCCAAACTACTATATAACAACAAAATAAAAGTTCTACTCCTACAAGAAACCTATCCCTAAAAAGAAGATGATCTTCTAAATATAGAGGCAATATTACTGGCTTTAGATAAGAGCGTGCCACATACTACAACAAATACGGAACCGCAACAATTTTGCAGCAACATACATCGGAAGTGATATCTCTAACTAGGAACGCATTTGCACTACAATAACTAATAACATCTCACTTAACCATGTAAGAATAAGAAAAATCAACATAATAAACTACTTTGTGAGAAGTTGAAAGATACATCCTTTCCCCACGCAAAGCACCTTACTCTTATTATCGGCGATTTTAATAGCTACCGTAATACATGGGGCTATGGCACTGATGATGACAATAGGAACACACTAAATAATTGGATAAAACAAAAAAATGTAGCTCTTATAATTGAGTTAAAGGGTGTAAGAACATTTAAATCTTTATGATGGTAAAAAGATTATAACCCCAATTTCAGTTTCATAACAAGAAACAAGAATGGGCTTCCAGCAAAAACAAATGGACTGGTTCTCGACGACTTTCACTGAATTAAGGACAGGCCGATTTTTATTAAAGGAACCTTAAAACTACGGACCGTAATAACTAAATTAAATAAATATTTAAAATAAAATATAATACGTGAATGGCTTTACTGGCTGTGATTGTGGACGACGCCGTTGGATCACAAACTGAGGACGAATCTTAACACCGTCGTGAATGATGTCGGGGCGACGAGAGTTCGCGCGCTCACGGGGTCCAGCACCAAAGCAAGCGGGAACGTGACGGCCATGCGTAAACGGACAACGAAAGAAAATCGTGGAATCAGCTAAGGAAAATCAACCCCAGAAAAAAGAAAAACAACCACGTTGACCATGCCAAACGCATTTTCAAACCGAATAAATGAACCTTCTAGAGCAAAAATAGATAAAATTTATAACAAAAAAAAAAATTAAAACCGAACTAAGGTAAAGAAATAGTAATACTGAACTAAAATCTATCTTTGTGAAAGATTTTACTGACACTGAAATAAAAAAGGCTGATTACTAAATTTCTACGGATTATAATCTGCTAAACCCTACGTAAACTATTAAACAACATACTAAGCAACAAAATACTCCAGGTGGTCATTGGCATTTTTGGATTTTTTTTTAATTCTTTAAGTAGTTTTAATGGTAATTGAAAAAAAAAACATAAAGGATATCTGATAAATTTATGACAATGAAAATTTCATTATTTTTGATTAGGTATTTTTATTTTAACTCAGTTAAAAATTGCCATAGATACTTGAAATATTCACAGAATTCATAAATTAGCCTTTTATAGATATGATCAAACATGGTGTTTAAAATTTCCTGGCAATTTTTGAGTTATTTATAGAAACTTGACATTTTAAAATTCTTTTTAGTTCTTAGTTTAATGTGGATAAAATTGTTTAGCTGAATAAAAATACTTGAACATTTAATAAAATGTTAATTTTATGTTTAGCTTAGTAGTCAAGAAAAAAATTTGAGCATTATTTAGTAGTTTTCTATATAACCGTTTAAAGGTAAATTTTTGATAAAAATCATAAAAAGTACTGGATTTCAAACAATTTCAAAAAAAACTTCGCTCTGAATCGAATTTTGCAGTGTCATATCATTGTATAAAGATACAAATCAAATAACTTTATGTATTCTATTTTCAAAACTTTCTACATAAAACAATAGCACAATTATTCCCAGTGTTAGGTCTTTTTCACCGTCATTTTTCATTTTTCATTTAATTTGACCAAAATATATCAGTCGTTCAAAAAAAAAAAAATTAAAAAACACATATCATTGTTTATCTTTATGTTAAACATGGAAAAAATGTTTTTAATATATTTTACACAGGCATAAATGGAAATGCCAATGCTCAAGGACAATTACTAAAGGATAAATCAGTACCTGGTAAGATACTATGTTTAATTAATATTTGATTTATAATTAATATTTTTTTATGAACATGATTTTAATGGTATAAGGAATATTTTTACGCAAATTATACATGATGATTAAAATAACTTAAGACAGTCATTATCTCAGAAAGTATTAATTTTCTCAGAATCTGTTTTTAATGATTGTAAGTTATATGTACATCTAAAATTTTGAATTTGTGTTTTTTTTTTATCACCCTGAGTAATAATTTATCTTAAAAATCAAAAAATAGATGGAATATTAGTTTAAATACATTTTGCTGATAACATTTTTAATTTCCGTCAACCCATTGTTGAGATATTCCATTTTTAAATTTGGTTAGGCTGGGTGTAATAGAACACTATTCAAATATCACATACACGACGCCACACTAATAATTCTCCACTGCTCCCCAGAAACCAAACTTAAAAATTGAATATCTCGTCAATAAGTTGGCAAAATCAAAATATATTTAAATTAATACGTCATTCTATTTATGGAATTTGTAATATAGGCTGTCGTTTAAAAGTCAAATAGATTTAATATTTACACAATCAAAAATTAGGGTGACAAAAAATAACATTAACCTAACATTTTAAAGTGGCTTGTTCCTTACAATTTATAAATAACAAATTCCGAAAAAATGGATATTTCGATGGAAATAAAAGGTGTCTTTCATTTTGTTGATCCTCTTGTCATATTATTATTTTATACTAATTTATAATATTTATTAAAAATTCAAAAATGTGTCTGTCTGTTTTTGTCACCTTTTCATGAAAAAACTATGAATATTGATCTTGTTACAATTTGGCAGGGAGACAATTAAGTTACTTTTTACTTTAAATTTTAACACTTATTGATATTTTGTTAAAAACAATTGAAGACTAACTTTTAAAGGCTTTACTTTTACCCCATAAAGTCAATCACTCAAATACTGTACAAATATAATAAGTAGTACCTAACAAATAATAATACATTATAAGTGTCTAAATATAGTAAATATAATGTTGTTATAGGAAATAGATATAATATTTTATTTTTAATATAAATGCAGTGGATAATGAAAAAAAAAACATTGGTCTAATTCAGATTTTTTAATTTAGACAATTTCTGAATTTAATATAGAAATGAAAAAGGTACTTTATGATTAATTTTTTAAAATTTTTAAAATTTAGTACCAAGTAAATATAATTTTAAATACGGCTGTTAGTAACGTAGCTACAAAAACATAGCGAGCTTGAAGTGAATCGTGGAAAAACAAAAACTGATTTTTGCACACCAACCGTTAAGACATAAACTATTTAATAAACTTATAAATTAATAAAATGCATAAGAACTAAATATAATATTTAATTAGTTAATTATTTTGAACAAGTAGTTAAAAATGTTTCATCGTAAACAAATAGTTGTATTTTAATAATATTTCGATCTTTAATACAATTTTGAATGAAAATTAACAAATTTTAAAATAATTAATTACGAATTTTTAATCACTTATGAATAATGTAATATTATTACAAACTAAATTATTTTACCCGTTTATCTATTAGAAAGATTAGATGTCCGTTATTTTTCCGATATTACTTTTAAAATATTCCTTTTAAATTAAACTTTTTCCTGTTTATTTATTTTCTATTTTTTCTGTAATACACTATATTAAATTTTAAAATTTGTATTAAAAAAAAAGGCGGACATACTTCGTATGATGGGTGGACGACTGTTGTAGATAAGAAGTTAAGAAGGTAGGATATAAAGGGGAATTTAATGTATATCTGTAAACAATGATAAATCATTGCTAACGAAAAACGATTTTGAATGGAGCTCGGTTAATAGAAATAATTTTTCAAAAATACACAATATATGCGTACGTGTAATATTCTAGTAAAATAAATATACATATATTTAAATAATTTGTATGGACCAGTGACTAGATTTGTTAATTACATTTAACAATCGCAGAAACCAATCGAAAAATTGTTAGGTTTTACAATTAGAAAAAAACTAAAATCGTGTTGTCTAACTGATTACACCAGTTAAAATTCGGCCACAATTTTTATTTTTTCATTACCATCTCTGATAACCTCTACCAGAATTAATGTTTGTTTATAATATATTATACAGGGTAACCCGCTAAGCGTGCTCACCCCATGTTTTTGGTTACAATTTGCATATATTCAAATTATGATTTTTGGAATTTTTAACTGTTGTTAAATCCGAAATTTTTGAATACTTTGTTTTTTTAAATGAAAACTTACACAAAATAAATTCCAAAAATAGATGAAGTATTACTTTAAATAAATTTTGGTGTCAACATTTTTGATATCCGTCAACCCGTTAACGAGATATTTCACTTTTAAGTTTAGATAGGGAGAAGTACTGGAGTATCATTTGTGGCAGCATGGTGCGTAGCGTTTTCTTTATACTCCACTACTCCCCTTGTCTAAACTTAAAAGTTAAATATTTCGTCAACGGGTTGACAGAAATCCCGAACTTTAAAACCAAAATGTATTTTAAGTAGTACACCATCTATTTATGGAATTTTTAACATAGATTCTCATTTGAAACACCGAAATTGATATCATCACAGAATACTCCTTAAATGTTATAAAAATCTAAGTATTCAAAGATAGCGCCTTTAACAACACTTAAAAATTTCAAAAATCAGAATTTGGATATATGCAAAATGTAACCAAAAAAAAAGTGGTGACCACGGTTAGTGAGTTACCCCCTTGTATATAATATATATATATACTGATATAGTAAAATATTATACAAAAATACATACATACATACATACATTCATACGTACATTCATACATAGAAGGGACCATAAATAGACATTTTTTATTTATACAGGTCAAAAACCACATGTTGTCAATGAAATCGTTCAAAGAACCGTTCCACCATTTGTCAGGCAAATCGATCAGGCCCGGATAACCCCGGAAAATTCCGAAGTTGAACAAAATCGTTTCAAGAGAAAGATCCAAACTTAACATAAACAAACATCTGATATTTCCATAAAAATAAATATAAACAAATAATAACCAATAATTTTAATAAGATAAAATGTGATTTAATTATTTAATATATTTGTCACTTGATTAATATTTTATAAGTAGGTACTGTGAATTATACATAGTTGTATAATACATCATTGACTTGATACCTACCTCCTTGTGTAATTATTAAATTACAAACTTTCAAAAATATGTAGTTTACAAAATATATGTTTTACTATCGCACAAGGCCGTGACAAATTAAAAATACTCGTGGACAAAACCTAACCTTATCCTACCCCCTTATCACGATCTACTACACCTTCTCCAATTTTCTCTAGAATGGGCTTAACCCTAAACCCTCGTAACACCCACAATCTAACCCTCTTTTTACCATCAATTATTTCACATTTACCAAAAATTATTTCAGAATAAAGTTATGAAGTTCCAGCATTATTATATTGTAATAAATTCCACATTATCATTTTTTTTCTTTTTAATCCCTTTTAAAAAAAAGTACCAACTCTCTTGTTAGTAAAGTTATGACCATGATTATAAATTGGTGATATAGTTGCCCGATGCCTACTAAATATAGTAATATCTACTAAACTGAATCTACGAAATTATTGATTTCTAACGTTTATCATAGATAAATATATAATATTTTATTAATATGACACGTATTTCGCTGATGAATATTTAACCTGTGGCAGTCAAATGATTTTCCCATGAAAAGGGTGGGAAGGTGCGTCAGATTCAAAAATAATATAACAATAATTATTATATTTAACATTAATTAGTTTTACAAATATTGAAGGATAAAAAGTCATGGGAAGAATATCTCTTCCTCCTTCGACAGTTAGGGTTTCTAAAATCACAGACAGATACAGTACGAGTATGTATATTGATAAATGTATTATGAATGTATACCTAGTTTATCGTAAAACATATGATTATACATTAAAAATTTTAAAATAGAAAAATATGTATATAATGATGGAAGTAAATTTAAAAATATAAAATACAATTTTAATTATAAAATTTTTTTTTTAACAACAATGTTTTACGAAATAATGAGTGTTTCACGTTATAGTAATTACCTACAACATACAAATTAAAGAATTGCCAATGCGTTAGAAATAATAAAAAGGTACTATGTTTAGAATACTAAATTAACCAAAAATATTATTTATTTCTTATAGCTGCATCACAAAATGAACATAAAAATATGTATCCTAGAAACATCCACGAAGAAGAAGAAACTGATACTTTTCAATCAGGTACCTATAGGTTTAGATAGTAAACATTTATTTAATAATGACGTATAATAATACATAAGTACATAAATTAAAAATTGTAATATTCAATCAATAAAATATTTGTATAGCAGGTAATTACTTTGCACCTGATCACAAACAGCTAACAAGTAATATCACATATATTAAATAATATTGTATCCTAATTTAATCAAATTTTGAATGAGTAAATATTTTACATTTTTATTTTAAATAGTACTTGTTTAATACTCATAAATTATTAAATATTATGCCAAGTTAAAAGAATTATGTTTTTATTTTCTGGCAGAAAATAACCATATGATCATTGATTCAAGTAATAATAATCCTACAAATGATAGCAACAATAAGATGAAACCATCTACAATTAAACTCAGCGATGGTAAATTTCCATTCTTAAGTATAATAAATATTTTTACCTTGTGAGTAAAAAACTATTAACAAAATCATTAGCTACGAAACGTAAAAAATTGCAAAACCTTAAAGAACGATCAATCTGAACTAATTATTGAACACATTTTTGTAATGTAATATTTTGTGTTTTGCGGCCAATATTTTTGTCAAGAATAATTTTCTTCTTATCAACCATAGGACCTTATTTATTACTCTTTGTATTCTGATGATTTCCCTTTATGTCATATTTTAGTCAGCGATAATTCAAATATAAAAAAAACGAATTATATATATCTAAGATATTCAAGTATAATCAATACTCACAAAATGGAATTTTTTTTTTAAGAAATAAGCCTCCATGGTATTTTAGCACCTGAACATTTAAAATAAAGGTATACTTGTGAAAAAACATTTTTTTTTTTTTAGCACACCCTAGTAAATACTTACATTATAAAAATGTTAACATGCGTTCGATTACATGCAATTCTTTATTCCTCATAAACAAGCATTCCAAAAATGCATTACTATTATAATCAGCGACTATATGTAATCCCTTATTGAACTAACGAGCTAAAAAAAAAATTTTTTTTCGTTAAATTTTAATATCAATTTATTAATACTTATTAATTATAATATTAGGCATAGTATGCAATGCATGTATACTTAATGCTCAAATTGGGGGATTCAGAGGGACGGAGTATTTCAACCAATTTTTGAGAAATTATTGCATTTATCTTCTATTTGTTTGAAGTGGAACACATCGGACTCAGTGGCAGATACAAGGGTGGAGGGAACGACAGGTCGATCCATATCCCTGAGTCCATCACGGATGGAACGTTACATATTTTGTTACCTTTAGTAACCTAACTACCATACGCTGAACTTTTTTTCCAGTAATTACAACTCATGATAAACCTTATGTTAAATTTTCGAAAATTTTCGCTGATCCGAAACAATTTGAATCACATAAATCTTTCCAATTATTTTTTAATAAATAAATATAATAAAATATAACAGAAACCATTACTGTGGAAATTATACAGTTAAAAGTTTTCCAGGTATATTTTCTAGGATTTTCCTCTAAATTAAGAATGCTACAAAGAAAATCAAAAAAAATAACCTTCTCAATTCACCAATGAGACAAACATTTTTATTAGAAACCATCTCTAAATTTGATTATCAGAGCAAGATTTCTGGTTATAAAGTTGTTCATACTTGTACATAAAAAAAAAAATAACAAAATCACGTATCATAGTAATATCATAGTAGAATCTAAGATAAATTTTATCTATTATGTTAGCAATAAGTTGGCCTACAGTATTATTAGTATGGTTTCAAAAATTAATATTTATTGAATTATGTTTAAACATTAGTGAGGGGGAAGGGAGTGGGGGACAAAGCCATCCACTGATTAGGTTGATTTCAAGGGACGTTGTTTGATGTAAACATGAAAAATAAATACAAACTATAAATATAAATTAAGATTGCAATGAAGATTTAACTAAATCATAGTTCAAAGACGTTTCGTTTCACTAACCACGGTACCTATGTATAGTAGGTAGATACTCAACTTCTATAAAATACATTTAAATATAATTGATTAAAAATAATACAAAATACACAATTAACTTAAAATCCTTACTAAGATTTGTTAATATTAACAGCATACGTTATAATTAATGGTAGGGAATTTCTTTTTAAAAATGTATTGGTTCAAGTACGAGTTCCAGTCATTAAATAATATGAGCTATATACCTAGTTCAAGTTTTAGTTCATGAATTTCAAATAAGAGTAAATTATTTGTATATAATGTTGTTATTTATTTTAATAACTCTGTTTAACAAATATAATTATTAATTATAATGGCATCTACTCTACTTTATAATTATATTTGAAAACTGACGAGCTATAATATACTCGTAATATTACTACAGACACAAAATGTATGAATAATTATGAAGTCATAAATATCTAATATAACAGATCACAATGACAAATTTGAAAATAATTATTTATTTATCGTATCTGGGTTTTGAACAACAATCTATATAAATACTGAACGCTTAACGGTAACTTACATTTTTCTAAATAAGAATAATTGTAAAAATATCTTCTGAGAAATAATAATAATATATTAAATCATTGAAATATTTTTAACAAATATACTTTATACTCTATACAAGCCATGGAATTTATTACGATTATTTATAGCTATAGATATTTAATCCAGATTCATATATTTTATAAATTTGTAGTTCATGTTCAGTTCACACAAAATTAACGAGTTCATATTAATGTGTTCATTCCCATCACCAATTATATTATTTCAAAATTAATATTAACTTTACATTTTTAAAACACAGTCAATGATAATGGTAAATCCACTGCCGTTGCACTTGTTGGGGATCCTATTAGTGGAGCAACTTTAAATAAGTTATTTACGGCTTTTAGAATGATTTCAAAAGGATATGAACTTAACAGTCAATATGGGTTTTTATTACCAAAATTCATGTCCCTGGTGCAATCCGGTGGTGAGTAAATGGAAATTTCAATATGCAATTTAAGTGACTTATTGCACTATAATTATTTTTGTATGTATATATTTTTTTTAATACTTAGGTTTATCGGTGTACAATGTAATATCCACACTGCCTTATATTGCACTTGTAAGTATCGATATTGTATTATACAAAAACAATAAATGCCTAGGTATATTATATATTATTAAATATAAATAAAAATGTTCACCTAGGCTTTACAAAGAGCAAACGCGCCTACGGTGACCGGTAAGTGTTACATTTTATTATATAGAATTATATTGTACCTGTTAATAATACATACAATAAGTAGAAATTAAAAATATGTACATGGGTGTAGGTAAGTAAATTCAAAGAAAAAAAAGCTGATACTGCTGATAGAAGTGAAAGTAGAGAACATAAAATTATTTGATTAATATTTAAACGTAATGATAAATCATTGGTAACGAGATACGATTCTGAGTGAATTTCGTTTATAAATACCTTACAATGCGTTCATTTTTACGAATTTTTGTCAATTAAAATAATCACAAAAAAAAATTTAAAAATTAGAACACCGACTTTTTTTTTTTTTGCACTAAGTTAAACTTCTGAACCTAGTATTAAATTTACAAGCATCAAAAACAAAAATCAATTCAAAAATTAATTTAAAAAAATTAAGATAGATGTGGTGCAATGCACCGCATTATATTAGTATCACTAAACCGTGATCTAAATATAATAATAAGTATTTGCATAATAATTATTACATATTAAAAAATCTATTTGTATCATTTTTTTGTATACAAATTATTTTGAAATAAAACATGACATTTGCATTTTCTTCAACTGTAAAATGCTTTTGTTTTCTCATTTTATTCAATTCAACACACAATTGTGTAAACTGTATATTGAATACACATTTTTCGTATATTAACTACTATCGAATACACGAACTTCACTGACGGTATAATTTTAAAACAACGTTAAATTATTATTTTTATTATTGATAAAATATTTTTCCAATATTTACCAAAAATATCCATCATAATATTCGTTTAATCATTATATAGACGTCATAATAATCGACACAAATTAGTTCAAACAACGTAAGAATTTTTTCAGGACCTTCAATTTAATATCACTAAAACCGGTTAATCACTATAGTAGGTGTTACAATAAACGATTTCTCCAACATATTCAAAAAGCTAAAGTTTCAATAAAATTCGTTTTTTTTTCACATTGTATTTGAAAAAAATGTAGATATTAAGTGATTATTTTTTTAAAAACAGACGTTCAGTGCGCGTATAGATATAATAAAAATGTAACATTGTTTACTGATATTTAATAATTATAAAATTGTCAAGCATTTCTGACTGACCAAAAACTTTATCCAGGTAAACATTTTAAAAAACCCGAACATATGTAATGCCTATAAATAAACTATAAATAGCTCGAATATTGGTAGAATATTTGTCTATAAATTTAAGACTTCTATTAAAAATGTTATTCAGAAACAAACAAAAACACATTACTAATATAATAATACCAACTGTTTAATCTAAAGCTTCAGATAAAGATAGCTCTAAGATACCAGCTGCGGTACTCGGTAAGTTAAATCTGGCATCAACAATTGAGGATCCTGAAAAATTAAAAACTCTATTGAATAATGAAAAACTTGGTGATCTCGCCATCGATTCTCTAAAAGTCGTGGCCGGTGTAGAAGCAACCGAGGTATTGGACAAACTAATGAAAGAAGTGGATAAAAATGCAAATGATAGTAAGAGCATATGTCTATAAATAAAAAAAAAATTTATGAAAATACTCTTCCTTATTTTATTTAACTTAAGATACATAATTATATACCTAGTTTTTAATAATTAAAATTATTCAAAGACATCGAGTAAAATTGGACATTATACTGGACTAAGGTAATTTATTTAATTGCATGTTTTAACAACATTTTACAAGTAATTCAAAGATTATAATGCAATTTATTTTTATAGTAAATCCATAAGAATTTTAATTTGAACATTTAAATTAAATACTGTTTTGTTTTCCCGGAATATCAATTAATATACGATGTTTTTGATTAAAATGTTCACTAAATGTCTAACGCTGTTATTTATATTATAAAATAATTGCATATTTTAGGCAACGGAGGTGTGATTGGAATAAATGGGGAACATTTGAATTCTTTATTACAACACTCCGATTCTTTAAAGCAGTTATTCAAAACTGACGAACTTACCAATGAAGGATTGAAATGTATACACGCCTACATGGATTCGTATTTACATCCAGAAATAACAAAATTCAAAAACGACGTCTTAGCAGAAATGCTACAAATTAGAACCAATCGTCAAAACGGTAATAATATTTCATTTTTCTATTAATTCAAATTTTAAATAATTTAATTTAAAAAAAAAAAAAAAAAAACATTTATAAGAACCTGATATATCTATATCTGATATTGTAAGTTGTCAAAAAATTAATAGGTAATTTGCAAAATATTCAACAGTTGTTAACTCTCTCAAAATATCATAGTTCTATAAATTTACATTATAGTTTTTATGTATTATCACTGTGCCACGTAACTGTGTGTCTACTTCAAAATTTAACCTATCTGATAGCATTTCTCATTTTTACCTTCTTTACTTCCTTAATTTTTACCGGTCGTGGTGTTTCAACAGTTAACGATTTTAGGTTTTTATTTAGTTACCTTAGAGCAATATCAGATTTAGATGTGAAAATTTTTCTTAATAATAATAATGCCTTTAATAAATATGTCTGTTGACTGACCACTAAATCCTAGACAAATCAGTATTTTAAAACAATATAATTATAGGTAAATGAAAAATATAAGTACCTAATAAATCGCTTTCAATAGAATTCTATATAACAAATCAGTATTTGTTTGCTTACATGTCAAACACCAAAACAAAATATTTTGTGTATCATAAAGTATTACACTGAACGAAATGATTATACCACAGCAAAAATAAAAAATAAATATTTGTTTGACATGAAATTCTGAATTAACTCAATTTTGACTTCTATTTTTTTTATTAATTAGAGGTTGAAGTGACAAAGTAGAGCATTTTTAGTCTACCGAAGATAGATGGAATACCCATTTCTACCTGTTTTTTTTTTTATTATATTATTAAAGAATGCAGGATGTTTTAGATCTAAAAGAACAAATGTCAAATAATTCATTCAAAAACGGAACTTTATTAGACGCCGTAACTGCTTTTCGAATAGTTGGACAAAGAAATATTAGTGAAAAGTTAAAAATGTTTAATGCAAACATTGATAAAGAAGTTTCGAATTGGAAAAATGCAAACATAAAAAACATGAACGGTGAGTAATATTATCGGTCTCTTAAAACTGTTAATAAAAATATTTATAGTCAATCTAAATTTCATTTTAATATTATTTTCACGTAGCTTTTAACTATAACCATCATAGTAGAAAAATAGAAAGTCCCATAAGCAATACAATTAATCGTACGACAGATTGTACAACTTTGATATGATCTCACAAACGATTATCGTAACCTATATGATATTGTTGTATAACGTGTAGTACAACGAGAAGTTTGAACGTGCAGAAAATCTGTTGTACGACAATTTCACCATACGAAAAATCATGGAGGAATAACGGGGAAATGTGCGAAATGTAGTAATATTTCAGTTTTTTTTTTCCTGTGAACCAATTTTCTACATTTTAATTTTAATCCGATTTACAATTATAGCACTTTTTTTAAAAGGAAATATGACAAAGAAGATATTTTAACAATATATAATATGTATGTTTTATTAAAGGTTATTAAAACAATTAAATAGGCATTATATATTTTCTATAGTAAAATGTATTTAATATTCTACCGATTTTTCAGTTTTTCCTGCGTTTTTCTTGGTTTTCCCAAGTTTTTCCCGGTTATTCACATTTTCTAGGAAAACTATTGGGAAAATCAAAAATGAACTCTCTACAGTACATTTCCAGTCAGATTTAATTTTAGAAAAAGTGCCATAATTATATTTTGGAGCATAATTGCTGGTAGAAAAGTTGCCTAAAAAAAAAAAAAAAAATCGTAATATTTTACTAATATATTTTGTACATTTTCCCATTTTATCTTTGTTTTTCACGATTTTTCACAGATATTTTGAAAACCGCTGGAAAATTCAAAAAATTTTGTCCTTAAAGTACCATATAGATAAATTTCCTTTCAAAAAATAAGCTACACTTGATACATCGGAGCAAGATTTCTGGTACATCTAAAATGCATTTATTTTTTCGCTCTTTAGGGAAATGGGAAAAAATAGGTGCAAACAATTTTTTTCGAAACACGGGTTTGAACTCGTGACCCCAAAAGCGATAATAGGTATGTATAACCACGACTAAAACAAACATATTTAAGAATACACAGTAAAGAATTATTTAACATAACATTTAATATCTGCATAATAGCAGAACTTCAAAAAGCTATAATTTTGAAACTTTAGCAGTCCGTTCAATTTTAACTTCACTGTCGTAAAACTCGGAGCAAGTTTACTAGGAAAAACCGTGTCCACAGACTAGAACAAAGAATAAAAATAAATAAACAGCATTGTAAAACAAATTACTCCCTCGCTACGCTCGTAGTCTACAATATCTTTACAAAACCAATACATTCGTCGCTACTCTAATCTAAATTAGGTATTTATATAATATATATTATATGTATGTTAATACATATAACATTCATTGTAATTTGTACCTACTCCAAAAATATCAATGTATACACCGATAAATATATTTTATAAATTTTTAAATATATGATTGTCAACAAAACAAAATATAGTTCATCCCATAGGAAAAAACTGAGCACGCCCCTAGTGTGTGGTATATCACGTACCTACTGCAAGTTCGTACGGCTAGTTCATACAACTTGTGTACGATATGTCGTACGATTAATTTTATCGTGTATGACACACTTACTTCTATAATATTTATTGTTTTGTCCTATTTATAGATGTTAACGATTCCTCTCTGTCCAATACAATAAGCAGATCTAAAAGTATGATTTTTCAAACGACACCAGATGTAGTTTTAAAAACATTGGCTTCAGGAAATATAATAAAAAAGAAATACGATTATCTTCTGCAGTACTTAACAGCATATTTTTTACCGAAAGGTTAGTAAACTTTTTATAATATTTATAAAACATTTTTTACTAAAGAATTATAATTTAATATAACAATATTCTTTTGAATATATTTAGAATACCTACTGTACTATCGATACAAACAAATTCCCAAAGGGTTTATAAAGTCAGGATTTCTATATTATATCGGCTGAGCGGTTATTTTATAAAAGGCATTTGTAAAAGACGCTTTTGTAGAAAATTTGTGTTCTACTGGTATTTATTAATTACACCATTTATGTTTTTGGTGATCACCTAACAAGTGATCGCGACGGGAGATGATAATTACGATCAAATTAACACATCACACAGTACTTTTAACGGCCAAATAATCTACTTAACACGGACATAATATATGACCGTACAGTTGATTCAGTACTTTAGAAAAAAAAAATAATAATAATAATATACATAAATAAGTACATTTTAGTTTTCAATAACCCAAAAAAAAGGCATGACCCATGAAGAGACTTAATTATATATTAGTATTAAATTAAAAATAATATAATACATCGATGGTGACACGGCAAAAGGGTCTAAGTGACACAACTCATAGTTTTCTGGAAAGTCAAAACCATTTATTTGTGATTTTAACTTTTTTTTTTTGTTCGTCCTTAATATAAATACGTATTGTTAAATAACTTTTACTGTCGTTTAGACTCTATAATTGAGAAGGCAAAAAAAAATTATCGTTTACAACCCAAACTTAAAATTCAAATTATTCGTTAAATAATGATCACAGCTGTTTTTGCGTACGCGCAATAGACGAAACACGTATTTCTTCATCCAATAGTGAAGCCGTGTCGCTTAAACCAAAAGTGTCGCTTAGACCCTTTCGCCGTGTCACTATCGATATTCTGTTTTGGCTTCAACTGGTGTGAGCAAAACATATACTGTGGATAGTAACAAATAATAATCAATAGAAATTAACGTTTACTAACAAATGTATATACGTATAATATTATATTTGTCTAGGTATGGCGATTTCTGCTTTGAAATTCATATGTTTGGTTACTTACATTACTCTCGTAAGTATATTTTTATGTATTACCTTATTATTAGAAAAAGAAAAAAAAATGTCTTTATGATGTATAGGTAGTGCAAAGGGAAAATTTGATTCCAGATAGTATCGGTAAGAAATTGTTATTATTTAATTAGTTAATAATTTTTAATAAACAAAAAATTAATTCAAATATAAATATTTGTAGTCCTTTTCCCTATCAGTAATATAAAAATTAAAAAAAACATAATTTAGTTATATTTATTATTTCCGGAGATATTCAAGGAGTATCTTTGTGAGACAGCCTGTACATGTCATATAGTGATGAAAAAATATGTATCAAACATTTTCTTAAATAATTATTATTTAATATTGTACCAATTTTCGCCGTTTTTTCAATATATTGAGAAAACTAATGATAAAAGCAAAACCTCAGTTAGATTTCCTTTTGGAAAAAGGGTTACACTTGTAAATCAAAAAAATATTTCTGGTAGAAAAGTTGTTCACAAAATAAAAAAATAATAAATATCATTTTAAATCATAAGCTTCTTTGCTCCAGTCAGAATCTAAAATAACAATAGATTTTACAGAGACATATTGTATGTAAATGTTTGTATGTTATATTCACAAAAGTAATTTTCAACGACATTTCATTTTTCAATAATTGGTATATAAATTTACTGGATAACACAATTTTTATAATTTAATTATAGTTTTCATGGATTCAATTTAAATTTAAATATTATTTTATATAATTAATCTCAGTACAAAAAACATTCAGTAGTTAAATGAAAATATTTTATAAGTCTTGGGCTTGAAGAACCCCCAGATACAAGATAATACTACTGGAAGTCTCGGCGGACATTCGCGGCCTTTCGGTCATGAACAAGCCGACATTACTATGAAGAAGGGGAAGGGGGTATCTCCACGAACAAGACCAGCTAAAATAGATTTTTATAAATACATAATTGGATTAAAAGTGTAAAAAAAATTACCTAAATTTGTATACTTATAACCTTGCGGTGAAACGTTGATGGCGAAATATTGGTGGCGAAATGATATAGTATTCGAAAAAAAAGAATAGAACATAATATTAATTAATAATAATTATTTAGAATATTCGTGATCCGCTCTCCCTGCAGTGGAAAGAGATTATGATATTCCCATAGTACGTCTATCTGTCATAAAATATGACAAATGGGGTTGTGTCAGTTCGACAGCCGGTGTATAATTCTGTTAAACAATATGAGAAGTTCTAGACAAGACATTAGTAAATTGTCCTACTTCAGATGTATGCGAGGACAATAGATAAAAAAATCTAGAATAAGTTAACAATAGGCTTGAAGAATGGAGAATAGGATTTTAAGAAAAAAACTAAGGATAAGTAGAAATAAAACAAAGAATGAGTTTGGAGAAACAGGACATTAAAACTAACAATAAGCGGTTATAGAAGAGGTTAAGATTTTCAGTCTCTAGGATCTTTTTTACAAAAAAACGATGGCTCTCGTAAGAGTGTATAAGAAAGGATAAAGTGTGGTTGAAAAAAGTAGATAGAAGAGCCAGGTGTTTTATGTGATATGGAAATTTCAATGAGACTTAAAACAAATTCTAATTAGTACGGTGACTTTTGAGAGACTGACTAAGTTGTATAGTTCGGATTTTAGGTGGCGAACAAAAATAGAACAGAGAATGAGTGCAGTCTCATCTCTATGAGGATGCTTAAATGGATGAGTGAAATAACGAGAGAAGATAGGATAAGAACACATAAGAGATATTTTTTAGTAAAACTTCGATAGTAGAGAAAATATACTGAGATAATTTAAGCATGGTACCGGGAGAGAAGAAACTGAAGCAGTAATCAGTGTATAATAAAGCAAGAGGTAAAGAGAAAAACTGAAAAATACGTGGTTTGAAGATGTGATTGAGAATAATTAAGGACAGCATGTGAATGCGTAGTAGAAGATCAGGTCATGAGGAATTTTTAGAACGAAAGTGGCTGACCTAAAATAAATGGGATGAAAGCGAAGAAAAACCAGAATGAATTTGAATATTTTTGTGTTGATCAATTTTAAAAAATTTCATCAATATGTCCAATGGGCCACCCCTTAAATACTGAGTGACACGCATATGGCATCCATTTAACATCGATTATATACAATAAATATTTCTATGGCCAATTTTTTTATTATTTCACCTTATAAGACTATATAGATACAATATCTCGGAAATTATAAACGTTTTTCAGAATTTATTTTAAGAAAAAATCAGCATTAAAATTTTACATTTTTAATTATAATGTAAAAGTAACTCTTTTGGTCACCCTACCCATTATCTCTTACCATCGAAAATTGCTCAGATGTTTTGGAAATTTGACCACGTCAATAAAAGACAAACATAAATGTTTTTTTCCAAATTTCAAGTCTTTAAAAATATTTGAACATAATTATAACAAAAAAACAAAAATGAAAATAATAAAAGCATTATTTTCGTAAATTTTTTCGACTTTTCACAATTATTATGAAAACTGCTTGGAAAATCAAAAAATTACCCGCTTAAAATATCAGTTAGATAAACTTCCTTTTCAGAAAAGGTGTTACACTTCATACATTGAAACAAGATTTCTAGTAGAATTTGTGTACACAATATTAAAAATAAATAAAATAAGCATCATTGTAAAACAAATTACAGAAAATTTAGTACGAATGTAAATGAACGCCAACACGGATAGTAAAATATAGTACCTAAAGGTACTTTAAAATTACCAACACGATAACCTATGTCGTTAATATTCTTATCGATATTATCATTATATTTATTCGATTCTAGAATCGAGTGAAACGAGGAATACATTGGTTTTTACGTCGTACATGATGTCTGGTTTTTTTTTTCTCGGAAAACACTTTTTCTATTTATAAAAACAATCAGATTCCTTCATGCTTCCTTACGAAATTTACAATTTCTGTCCGTTTTTATTTGACCAGAATTATTTTTTTAAAATTCACAACAGTTCTACCTTAGATCCGTTTTTTGTTTTTTTTCTCGATAAAAACTTTTGGTTAACAAAATAGGTTTTCAAAATTTTCCACGTCGTACGTTAAAATATTTATTTTTATTAAATTAAACACTTGATAAAATACAAATTTAAAAATACTTAATAGATTTTAATAATTATTTACGTTATTACGATGTGTATATATTATATATTTCAAATTTCAATCGATATTACTTCTGTTCACTGGTCATTTTATAAGTATTAAACCTACAAAATAAATACTATATTTACTTTAGTTACAACACAATTTTTGATTTTTTCTAGATAAAAAAGAAGTCAAATTTGAAAAAATAGGTTTAAGTACTGACCGAATAGTTGATTTTCTCAATAATAAAGAAATGATGGCCAAAATATTTCAAACTGATCACTCGAGCGTTGCAGTGGATATGTTAAAATTTGTAGCCGGCCCACAGACCACTGTAATTGATAATTTTGTCACTGAATTGAGAAAAATTAAAATTCGTAGGTATTTTAACTAACTATACATAATACGTATGATTAAATCATTTAAATAATGTTTTTTTTTATCTTATAAAACTGAAAATATAAAAAAATCATCTAAAACAAAATATACTGCTTTTAAGTTACATCAATGGCGATATATTTTGTACTAATATATTATGCTGTCAAATTTGTACTCCTTATAAAATAGCTATACTTAAAATTATAGAAAAATACGGCGAACAATCACAAGAAAAATTAAAATTAACAGATTTACTTCTGAATGTTGAACTCTTTAAAAAATTATGCTCAATAAAGCAATATGCAGAGAGTACAATGAAACAATATTTACCTGAAATGGATTTGACCCAAATAAAAAATGAAATCGGGGAAGAAATGAAAAAAATTAACAATGAAAAAGGTAATAATGATATTTTATTATGAAATAAAGGTACTTAAGTATCGTTTTGCTTATAATACGATTATTTATTTATAGTTGTTCGTTAAAGTAGAAAAATTTTACGTAATTATTGTATTTATCAAAAATGAATAGAACATATTTTTACTATAATATTACAGTGAAATCATTAGAAATGTGAAAATTTGCTTTTTGATCTTTTTTCGGTTTTTCAATTAGGCCCACCAGAAAATGTAGCTAAGGGCACTTACAACCCAACAATATCTGAAACCATATCCAACACAGTATCAGCAACATGCACAGTTGCTCTACGAAAATCAAATGAGATGATCGAAAGTATTAGTTCGGGCATTAAAAAAGAAGCTGATGACATGATGAAAGAGTACACTTCACCAGGTAAGCTGTAAACCAAAAATAATATAACTCATTTTTAAATAAAAAAATATGTGTGCTTACATACACACATGTTACGTATGCATTTCAACAGGAAAATAATAATATATAATATAATAAGTATTATATCATATTTATTTAAATTGTTTGTTTCTTTTTTTTTTTCAGAAAGTGAGAACGCTAAAGGATTAGTGGGATCGGCAATAAAATTAGCACCTGGCCCAATATTTCATACTATCGCAACAGCACTAGTCGCAAAAAAAAGATTCATGGATCTTTTACAAAGAAGAAATGCAGCACAATTGGAAACAAATAAAGGCAAGGACTATTGAATTTATATAAATGATCGCTTAGTATAAAAATGTCCGTGTTTTGACAAAGCCATGATGAATTTGTTTTCTATTTTAACTATTTTGTACTTAGACAAAGCCTCGGAAAAGGTTGATGAGACTGCAGCCGTTAATAACGATAAACCACCCTTAACGGATCCTTTACAAAGAAGAAAAACAGCACAACTGGAAATGAATAAAGGTAAGGATTATTGAATTTATATAAATGATCGCTTAGTATAAAAATGTTCGTGTATCGACAAATGATGTATTTGTTTTCTTTTTTAACTATTTTATATTTAGACAAAGCCTCGGAAAAAACTAATGAGACTGTAACGGTTAATGACAATGGACCACCCTTAAAAACGAACGTTCCAGAAAGTGTTTAAATTATTAAAATTACGCACTTTTTTAAAACTGCAACACAAATTGTAAAGTACCTATATACGTATAGTTTAAATACAAGAGAACAATATTATATTTATCAGTCTTAAGAAAAAAAAAAAATTGTTTTTATTATTATTGTTTTTTGTAATGTAGTTTGTCTGGACATAATTTAAGCACTTAAAATATGTCATATATTCAGTTGATAATATTGAATACCTAAATATTTTCTAAGTCATGCCCAGAACAAGTCCAGATTTTATTTTCTGCAAAATAATTATTCAAATAAACTATTTGATTTTAGTGAATTTTAGCATATTATCCAATTAAGCTCTAAGTGCACTGTTTTTAACTTTAATTTTTCTCCATTTTGTTTAAAATGAAAAAATTATATATGATGACGAGATGAAATAAGAATAAAAATCATTTTCAGGACCATCAGGATATTTCTCTATCAGTGGTTTTCAAATTTTTTTTTGACCACTGCACACTTCGCTTTTGACAACATTTTGACGACATATTATGACGTTTTTTTTTTTGTCGTTGTTTAATATTTTGTACAAAATTAGAACAAATAACAAACTTGATGAGTCATACTCAAACAAATCATAATCAAAAAAAGTTACAACTTTATAATTAACGAGCAAATTACTGTAACTAGTGGTCTGTCACAATTTGAAAACAAATTTCAAATAACCGCGGCACACCTAGTGAATGCTTGCGACACACCAGTATGCCACGGCACTCAGTTTGGAAGCCACTGCTCTATAATATCTTCCTCCATCGATTCAAAAACCGGAAATTCCCAAACAAACTTTGCACGTAAACTATAGGTATTATCATTGATTATAAATAGTATTATATTATAATATATATTCTTGAGGTCCGTATTGCGCTAAAAGGTCGGTATTGTGTGTGAATATTATATATTTTTTTAAATAATTCTTTGAATTTCCGCGCAGATTGGAAATCTATCCCGCCCAACCTCTTTGAACAATATATACAAAACACTCGTTCTTCAGACGAATCCTATTTTTTTATATTTTTTTTTATCAGATAAGGTTCAAGTTCAACGCCGTCAGTTTTCCCGGAAAAACGCAAAATATAAAGGTGGAACTGCACAACGTTCTCCCAGGCCCAACCCACAGAAATAAAAGAAATTGTTATTGGCCAATATTTATGTAATATTTATATTTAACATAATCTACACGATCTCTCTCCAAATTTTTAAAATTCCCAATATTAAAACCCTTAATAAACCAGTAAAATCGGTATTTACATTTTACTATAAATATTCAGAGATTGCTGATTACAAACAAAAAAAAACATTTTGAATTGTTTATTGATTCTTTGTCAAACAGTAATTATGACAAATATTAATGCGTAATTTATTGTTTGATTCTAATTGGAGGATTTTGTATTGGGTTTACTACGATGTGAGCGTTTTTTTTATTATTGTTGCCAAAATCTTGCTCCAATAAAAACAAAAAGACATTATTTATTGAGTTTTAGATCTAGTTAGTGGTTAAGAAAGTAGGAAAAAGCGTAAGAAATACGGAAAATATTACGGCATTATAATATTATTTTTGATTTGGTTTTTTGTTGTAAATCAGTTAACAATAATCGTAGAGAGCTGAAATTTCTACAGATTACTCAGATTACTTTTAAGCTTTTCTAAATATGATAAATATTTTGGTAAATTAATAGGTACATAACATTTTTAATTAATAATCGGTATCCGGTATTTTTGGTTTCAGTTTCGATTATGGTTTCGATTTCGGTTATATACCAGTATTAACCGGTATTCAATACCAATTTCAAGTTTTTCTGTTAAATATACTCGCGTCTTTTTCCTAAAGACTTAATCAACAACAAGAGCATATACCTAACTACATTTGTTTCAATATTATTAAAATACTACACCGGTAGGTACGTTAAAATTGAAAAACTTCTATCGTGATTTTTTTTATATTAAACCTCACAAAAGTTTGTCTTGAAAACAGCTTAATTTACACGCCCACGATGACGTTTATATTTATTAAAATTATTATTATTTATTCATTTTAGCTTTAAAGTGGGCAAGTTTAAATATAACTGATTCACAACATTTCATTTTGAAGACATCTCTGCTATGACGTATTTTTGTTATTAAATTAAACGTAAATTTGCTGGTGTAGTTACAAACATTTAAAATATATTTGCTTTTGACAATCCAAACTTTTTTTCGAAAAATTCAGTTAATAGGTTATTTAATTGGTATGAGTAGATGATTAAAATAGAATGAGGATAAAACTTAATCAATTTTGGCCAGAGTAAACTGCAAATAGTTTTAAAAAATATTTTCTACGAAATTCAAAATTATAATTTTGGTTAATTACCCCTGGAAATGATTAAACTGATATACAGTAGTGGGACGCAAGTCATGTAATCATATGCATTATGCAACGATATCAATAACCGGGTGTAAATATTCTTTGACATTTATACGATTATGGTAAAACCTATGGTGGATGATAAGAATACGCGATTTCGCGATATACCTTTGAAATGTAAGGGCTCTCTTGAAGAAAATCTCATATAATATAAAAATTCTAATCAGATATTATATTATTACTAATTAGGACAACCGTCTTCGATAACAGTTAGGCATATCGACTTATGGTAATATTATAGCTCAACAATTAGCAGTCGCATGATAATAATGGCTTGTACAAAATATAAACAAATACGTATATTATACGGACCCACTAGAAATTGTTGCCACGCGAAAATAATAAAAAGGAGTAAAAAAAAAAATCGTTTTTTACCGAACAGTTTTTCTAAAAAATTTCAAATGGAATAGCAATGGAATTTGAATTAACATAACGTATCCTATTTTACTATTTTTATAATACTCTTTTATTATTATTTAGCTTTCTTTCAGATTCTGAGCGACGCGAGGAATTTATTGGTTTTACTGTGTGTGTATGTTTTATTGTATCAAAGTATTACTTTTCTCTCAAAAATCTCACACCTTCAAAAAATATAAGACATTTTATTTGTTACATTTTAAATCTATTTGGTGCAAACTAAATGATTGATTTTCCTTGCTATTTTTATAATAGTCTGAGAAAACAGGGAAATATCGTAAAAGAAAAACAGACAAATTTAATGTATGGTATTAACGATTTCATTATTTAAAAAATGGTTTCTACTTTTTTTTTCCTATCTGAAAACTTTCTCCAATTTTTAAGAATAAGATCTTGAGTCTAGTAAGTTAGTATGTACTATGTACTGCAAAAACTATTTTGTACTCGTATAACCGAAATTCGCTCTGAATCTTTTTTCGTTTACAATGGTTTATCGATAGTTAAGAATATAAATTAAATGACTTTATATTTAACAACAATGGCACGCCTATCCTTAATATCAGGTCTATTTTTTCAACAGTCCAGAGTATTATTTCATAATTAACGTTTGATCGCGACTTTAGTGCAATGGTGTTTCTCATAATAGCCAGATAAAATATCCGAGCATTAAGGCAGCTGTAGTAGCGATTAATTAGCATAGAAATTATTACTATCGCACGTATTACGATATACGAGTATTAGGTAGTTGTGTCGTTGAAACATTATATAATATCTTGTTTCGAACTACGTGGGCACAAAGGTATATATTTTGTGGTCCATTTCAGGTACCAACAGTCTACACCTACCTACATACCGATGCCACGGGAGAGGTGTACAGCAGTTTAGACCATTTAACTACAAAATAATAATATATTATTATTGTAATTATTATAAGGACGACGCGATAATATAATTTCCACTCCTGTAGGTACATGCGGATTTGCACATAAACCAGAGTATTTTGAACATATATCTGAGCACACAGGGTGAATATGTACATGAATCATTACGATCCTCTTAACAATCTCCAAGTCTAGTTATGTTACAGCACTGATTTTTTTAAGGAAATCAAGATTATCAAAAATAAGCAGTGTTCCAAATCGCATATATCTAAATGAAGTAGTTTCCAAGGTACAAGTGTTCAAAAATCAAAATTTCGGGCATTCACTGACTGCCTTATAGGTCAAAATAAATCTACAAATGTTTAACTTAACAAGTTTTATTTTTAATATTAAAGGATTTAAATGTTATATTTATAACATATTCATATAAATATGAATTATGTACGTTTTTAAATTTGCAAACCTACCAAGTCAAAAATTGCGTAGCATTTTAGTAGGTAAGAATTTTTTTCTGATCATTTGAACTTAGCACCCACTTAGATATCAAATATTTTATCGGCGAAGAAGACAAATTCACCTCTTCATGTCAAATGCGGCCACTTTTTCACAATTATATTTTGGATGAGAAGACAAATAGGTAGGTATACTTGACTCACTCGGGGTCTGAACATATGTGGTCCGTTTTCCCATCACCGCGCGGCAATATCGTATTCATATAAGACGCTGCAACGGTATCCGTGTGTGTATATAAGCACGTCGAACCAAAACGGCAATAACAATAGTATACATATTATAGTAAGGTTACATAAAGAGCGGAAAGTGAAACGTCGGGTTTATCGATTGAGACAGCAAAAAAACGAGCAGTTTTCGTGGCGAAAACGCGTCTGACGTGTAAACAACATTTTCACTATTCAATTGCGTAAACAAACGCGCTTACCTGTTAAAAAACCAGGTGAAAAAACACACAAACGAGCTGTGTACATGATACTCGGCAAAATATACATATACCCATGTATATTGTGTATATATGTTGTCGATTGAAGAGGTAAAAAAAATAAGCCCGACTGGTATCAAAAAAAAATTATTTATATCCGACGTAGAAACAGAATGGTCACATAAACATCAAACTTGCAAAAACGAATGTATAACATGTACACGTTTTAACGAAAAATGATAAAAAAAAAAAAATGGGCGTGCATCAAAAGTTGCCAATATGTGTTCGAAAACATATTTTCTCTGAGTGGTATTTTATTTTAAAATAATAAGTCAGAGTTTATTTTTTTGGAAAACTGTTTGGTCGAAAACGTTTATACTGGATAATAAACATGGCCAGGACAACCTCCTCCTCTCCAAAAAACAAATTTTAAATCCTTAACGATAATTTTAAAATAAACGCATGCGTAGTTTTTATTTTACCTACTATCGAAAATATTTGTTTTTACATTCAAAATTTCAAAATATTTAAACTTGTTTCACTTTACTTATTTCGTATTCGGTATATTAAATTATACATAATATCTAAATTCTAATTATACTAATACTATAGTGTAGTGTTTCACAAACCATTTTATTGTTGTGACCACCTAAATGAATATTTTATTTTTTAGCGACCCTTAAATTTATATTTTATACATTGCGACCCAATATTTTATATTTTTCAAGACCATAAATAAGTAGTTGGCGTCCTCCAAAGGGGTCGCACCCCCTAGGTTGAGAAACACTGCTATAGTGGATGAACGAAAATATTATCGGCTGATTATCCTGTCCTCGTCATTATCACTATAGTATATGTGACAATCGAAGGTGTACTGACCAAGACAACTATTTAAACACGTTCTCAACTTCTTGAGTATTAATTGATAATTAACTACTAATAGTAATAATAACAAGTTGTTTTTTTTTTTTTTTTTAATGATAATTCTATAAAATATTTAGGCCTTATTGATTATCAACTAAAATAGAATGTTCATGTTAATCATCTAAACAGTGTAATTCTAAAATTTGTGTGTAGTTTTAGTATTTTAAGAAATATTCTTTCCCCAAAATTAAAGGCTATAACATATATAAGCTTGGTTCAGTATATTATTACTTATGGTTTGCCTTTCTGGGAAGATACTTACAATATGCATACTAATTAATTAAATATTATCATTAATTCCTTTATAAAATTTATTTTTTTTTAAGCCAAAGTTATACGCAAATAATAATATTTACAAAGACTATAGTCTTAATAACTTAAATACACTTTACAATAAACATTTGCACTTATTTATGTTAAGTATAAAGATATTATTAATACTATAGTGCATAATCATAATAAAAGGTTTAAAAAGGTGAAATATATTATTATTATTACTACTACTAAATGAAAATCAAATAATTGCATTTACCTCAATTCACCTAGTTAATATTTGCTACTAAAAATAACCCCTTAAGTTGAAGATCAGAGAAAATTTACTGGTAGAAAAGTTGTTTACAAATAAAAAAAAAAATGCACGTCACCAGTAAAGCCAATACATTTCTCAGTACGCTCAAGATCTAAAAAACGAGCTAATCGTGGAGTGGATACAAGTGACACACTATCATATTATTATTATTATTATAATTTATCGGCCGGTCTGTGTCGCGGTTTTCCACGTGCGCTGGTTTTGCTCTCGTTCAATAACGCGTGTACGATCGCCCCATATTATACGATTAAAGACGACCTTTCGACCCGATCCCGAACCGTTTAGGCCACGACCTACGGCCTTTGTGCCACACGTCGTTTGTCAATATTGTCAAAAGTTTGCCGGGACCGGAATATTATAGCTGTAAAAACACATTTATCTTTTTTCAGTATCCCTCTAACTCGAAAACCCGAAAAGACACCCCAAAATTATAATTATTTAGAAGCGGGTCATCATAACTGTTTAATATCAAAATATTATAATATAATTTCTGACGAATTAAATCGTCTCATACATATTATCTGGTTGTATGTGACCGACTCGTACAACATATTCAGGGACGTAGCTGACATATTTTTCCATCCATTGGGGGGTCCAAACATTAAATTGATCCCTAAATAGATACCAATAATCTGATTTGTTGGTGAGAAACATAAATTTCAGGGGATTCCAAACCCCCATTGAACCCTTTCCCTAGCTACGCCCCTGAACATATTTTCATTTCTAAATGTAGCGTGGAATGTTAATCGCTTTTATAAATCTGTTTTGTTTTTATTTTTATATTCTGAGCGAAGCAAAATATTATTGTTCTATTAGTGAAATCCTCCAAAGCATTCACATGGTAACTTAGATTTTAGAAAATGCAAATTTTCGGCCACGTTATTAAACTATTATATTTGAATACATTTTCTAAATTCCCAATCGTTTTTATGAAAACAAAATTAAACAACCGATACGCCGGTTTTTGTATATATCGTGCAGAGATCTAAAATTGTCAATACAACAGAAATCATATGGTGAGACGAAAATCCAATATCTGAAATTAGGGCATCCGGTGAGTGCAAGAAAATCTGATCTCTGCGCGGTCGAAAAACAACGTGGGGAAAACCTGAAAAATATAACTCGTGGTATGATGTGTTGTACCTACCAACCTATTACCTATACGTATCTACAGGACAATTACCTTGAGCCCCAGGGACCGGTAAAAAACCTTTGGCTCTCGCCGCTGACGAGTGAATAACGACAACGCGTGTAGTATACGTATACGAGTATAGGTGAAGTCACGGGAAAACGGGGAGCAAAATGAATTATCGACGGACGTTTATACTTATATAATTGGATACAAGTCGCGGGAAAACAGCTCGTGAGCATAACTTACGGGAGCGAAATAGTAAAACTGGGAATATAACGCCACAGTCCCGGGGGAATCGCGATAACGGCGGTGGCAAAGACTTCTTCTTCGGGCGCATTGTTCGCCAAAACTGCATAAAACCACACACGAATAACAATATAATATAATACTTTTTCAGTAGTGCGTACGTACGTAATATTGTTATTACGCACAATACGTTCGTATGGTTACAATTATTTAACAACACTGCATATAATAACAATATATCGACCGTGTAACGACATTATTACGATAAACTTTGTGCGGCTCAAATAGCGGAATTAACGCAGTTGCGGTATTTATTATATTCGTCGTCGATTTTTATCACCAGTATAAATCGTGCGACAATATAATTGATTACACCTACGAATCGAATTATACGGCGAAAATCCCAACACAAATATCATTATAGTTATATCTAACCTGAATCCACGTCAAAATGTCGTAGCAATAATGTCGTGATTAAAAAAGGTCACGATCAAAAAGTCGCGATCACAAAACTGTCGCTGCATAAAAATTATAAAAAAATACGTTTTTATTTTATATTCTGGTTAAAGCAAAGAAGCTTATGGTTTTATAAAGATATATATTTTTGTTTTATATTCTATGTACAACTTTTTTACCAGAATACATGCTCCGATATTTACGTGTAGTAACTTTTGTTGCAGAAGTACCTTGAATAGGTCATTTGTTAAGAGTTTTCTCATCAAATGCGAAAAACCGGGAAAAAAAAAAGGGAAAATGTATAATATTACGATTTTTTTTTTCTGTGGTCAACTTTTCTACCAGCAATTTTGCTCCAATTTATGATGATAAAAATTTTTCTAAAAAAAATTTTACTGGGGAGGTACTTTACAGAGGTCATTTTTCTCCGGAGTTTTCTCAACAAATGATAAAACCGCAAAAAACGTTAAAAAAAAGACATCCTAGAATGGTCATTGGTGCAGCCACTGTTATAGGTAATTTAATGTATACCTGCATCATTATCAATTGAACTCAGCTCAGAATCGATTTTTCGTTAGCAATGGTCTATCGTTGCTAACAGATATACATTAAATTCCCGTCTGTTTCCTACCTTTTTTATTCTATTTAGTAATTTAATTTAGGTAATCTATTTAATGTGATTTATATACAACGAGGTTAGTTTAAAAATAATAATTTCTTACATTTCGTATATTTGTAGTTGTCATGTATGCAGTTTATATACCTAGTCAAATTATATTAGTTATTAAAAAAAAGAGCTGATACTGGGGATGGGAGCGGCCACTATTATTGGTGAGAAGTTGGGAAGGTAAAATACATAGGGTTATTTCATTAATATCTGTAAACAACTATAAACCATTGTTTGACGAAAGACGATTCTGAGCGCAGTTCGGCAATACATAATTTGAAGGAATTACAGCAAAAACTCCCAAAAACTAAAGTTCCTTAAAAGCTCAAAAGTATTGGCAATTAAACTGTAAAAAATTAAATCAAAAAAACAATAATAAAAGTATCTTATGGTTTTTCGTTTAAATCATTTTCTCTAGTAGAAAACATCATTCATGTTTTTATAAAATAATGAAATCGTGAAATTATACGTTTTCCTATGTTTTTTCCCTCTTAAGTGCTTTTATTTAAAAATTGCGTCAAAAATCAAAAAATTACCTCTAAGGTACAATCTAGATAACTTAAGCTTTCAGAAAAGTTGTATACATAAAAATTGAAGCAAGTACACTAGGAAAAAACGTGTCCACAGACTAAAACAAAGAAGAAAAAGAAGAAATAAACAGCTTTGTAAAACCAATTGCTCCCTCGATACGCTCGGAATTTAAAAAAATTTGTATTATTTATATTATTATAATTAATACTAAAAAATTGTGGAATATTCCACGTAAGTAATCGCCATTCGATCTTTTTTCGTACACATTAAAAACGTTTTTTAGTCTTACAGCAAAGTTCTTGTACTTTTTTTTTTTGCTGGAGGTTCGACACCAGCAATTTATCGTTTAACTTTTAATTTATTTTAGCATTTATCATAATAAAATTGTATAAAGTTTAACCCCGTTCATTTTAAAATCTAATAATTTGACAAAAAGAAAAAAATTTTAATTTGAAAAATTGTATAGTAGATTTTTTTTATGTGGTGACATTTTTGCGCACGCGATGTTTTTTACTGTGACATTTTTTACCGTGGCATTATTGCCGCGACATTTTGACGGGATACCAACTATAACCAGTAACCACAAATTTTCGGTTTAAAGATGAATGCAATGTCGGTGACGCCTCACGTAACGTAGCCCTGTACAAGGCTAAATAGCCATATAAATCTAGGTATATTGGCAACTTTGTGCTGCGTGTCATAGCCGTCAGTGATTTTGTCAGTTTCATACGCAAACTAAGATACCTAATATAAACTGGCAACGGAATCAATATCTTTTGTCGAGGTTTTTATGGTGGAAGTAAACCAGAGCCTTAAGCACTGTCTGTTAGTAAACAATAACTAATATAATATTAATCAACGTAAAATGTTCGCGCATGCATCAACTAAAATTTAATACGTTTTGCTAGTTCAGAAAAACGCCGCTGAATCGGATTGTGAATTTCGCCGTAACACCGAATACCCGTATCAAACTCAACTGCATTGTTATACCATCCGCCTTGTTGTCAGTCCATATTATGTTAGTTTATGGTTACATATTATAACTATAGCACATCATCACTGCAAACTGAATTTTCTTTCCGAGAAATTTCAATATTTACATTGGTGTACATAGGTACACTCTTCGCTCAGATCCGTTCTTCGTTTGCGATAATTTATCGCTACGTACATATATTCAAATATTAATCCCGCATAAAATCCCCCACCAATTACCTACCGAAAAACAGTGGTCCACGCTGATGCAAAGTATATTATTTCGACTTTTTAATGTTGAGATTCATTCCAAATGTTTTTTGCATAATCTATTATACTCATACATTCTCATTCACTCTTTTTAATCGACTAGATTTAGGGAAAATAAGGTTTGGAAGTTGTTCGTTTTTTTTCTATTTGCGTAAGTATATAGGTATATATCGTATGTGCCATATAATTATAATAATATGCGTGACATGGCAAAGAAAATGTGTCTATATTTCCACGGTATGATACGAGTAAGCTCCGTGAGAAATGTTCTGTATTGTGAGGGCAGGTAATTTATAATACAGCATATGTGTACAAATCGGTCGGTCGGTCGCGCGAGTTCAGACGAAAATAATTCACGTGACCTAAAGTTCGGACCCAAATCAATCGATCAACGTCAAAGATCGATCTTTTTTTTAAAAAGTTCCAAATATTATACTAGAAAAAAAAATCGACCTGGGGTGAACTCGTCAACCGTTGGCATGTGCGACGGCGACGGTCCCGAGTTCGGAGGATTAGTGTTTGAAATTGTTTATTGCTACGGTCGCACACGTTCCTATACCGTAGCTAGGAAACGATCAACGTACGGATCACGTCGCGACTGCGTGCGGTCGAATTCAATAAATAATGGTATTATTATTAAAGCGCACACGCATTGTTAGAAAAGTCAACATTTTTTTTTCTTCCGATTACTGATTACAAATTAAATATTAGGTATTTACAAAGAGGATCATCGTAAATTGGATCAAAACTACTGGTAGAATATTTGTTCACAAAAAAAAATAAAAATATAAATATCATTGTAAACCAATACATTCTTCAATTCGGTCAACATCTAAAATAACATGCTTTTAACTATAAAAACCAAACAAAATAAAAAATGATTTTAGTATGTTACCTAAATTTGCAAAACTAAGTTCTAAAAAAAATCTTTAAATTCTATAAAATATCTAGGAAATATATATATATACCTAGGTTTATAAATAAATAAAAATACATAATATAATAAACAAAGTAATGTGACATATAGTACACGATGGTATTTAAAAAATATTGAGTAGGTGCCTATTTGCTCAACTTTGTATTTGGTTTTGCTACGATGTGTGTTTTTTTTTACATCTGTGTGCAACTTTTCTACGAGAAAGGTTGCTTCAATAAAAAATGACTAGAGACCCTTTTTTTTTGCATATTAGATTTAATTGGTGCACTAAAGAGGGCATTTTTTTTTTTAATATTTGGAAAAATATCATGTTATAAACAGAACAAATATTTATGGTGAAGTCGATTTCATTATTTTTAATTTTTACAATTAACTTTCTACCAAAAATCTTGCTTTATTCAAAAATGCAAAGGGGCTTTTTCTGATGAATTTTGAATCTAGTCATTTAGTAGGTATGTTATTTTTTGACTTTTTAAGCAATTTTAATAATATTTAGGAAAACCCGAAAAATATGTATGAAATACTGTAAAGTTTACGGCATTAATGATTTCGTCATTTTCGATTTTGGTTTTTTGTTGAAAAGTTGTTATAGATGATCGTAGAGAAAAACCGAATAAATGCATACATTTTTTGTTGAATTTAAATAAAAACTATTATATATTTCTTAGAAAATAATTTTTCTTCTTTATGCCATGCAAATGGAGTTAACTGCCACTATATCCGACCTCCATATTTCTCTATCCTGTTGTAAAACTTATAAAGTATTAATTATAAATTACAAAACTAATATCTTATTTTAAAATGGTTTTGACCGTAAAAATAATAATTTAATTTACTTTGTGTAGAGGGAGCGGATACAAGATCTCCTATAGTTATTTGTATAAATGTTATAATTTATTTGCTATAAAACGGTGTTTTTTGAAACTCAAAAAACGTCCTTTGTTTCTTTTCCGATTTGAGTACCGAGTTCCTATAACATGGTCAATTACTATAAGACACGCGCGCAGTGTCGTTGCGTGAACTGATTTTTTTTATTTTCGAAATTTTTACTCACGTCACATTTTCAATAAATGTAAGCGAGTCCGAAAAATTACAAATTAATATTATGTCTGTAAAAACTGAACTTCAGCATTATCTGCGACAAAATTGTATTTGTCGGTCGAACAAGAGGTTAGTGAGATACAAAGCTATTTTTTATTAATAAAATGGATTTTTTCCCCTTAATAATATTATAATTTACTCGAAGCATTACAGATATTACGATGCGCTACGCTCGTTTTCTTTCGTTTGTTGGAATCGTCATTACCGAAATTGCACGAATCTCCGGAGCGTTAACGACTTTTAAAAGATTTTTAATGAATGACGCGTTCGGTCGTAGAAGGTAATAGGACAGTAACTCCGATTCCATTGGCAAACGCTTCGGGCCTTAACATGAGTATTTTGGAATATGCTATTTGTATACTTACTGAAAGCGACTCCTATTAGTCGGCGGAGGTATAATGTTACGAACAACAATTTTTTCTTTCTTGTGTTTCCATAAAATAACAATTATTGCACTGTTTTGTATTTTTCATACTTATATTGTATACTAACTGTATTTCTAACTAATTGACTTCTCTCGCGTGCAGTTTACATGTCTTTACAGCCTAGAGAGTGTATACACCATAGATTTTGGTCTAAATTAGTCGATATTCGTCAATTGCGCCGATTTTGAGACACTATCTCTATTATATACATCTATTGAGCTGTATCGGTCCAACAAAGGTATACATCAATATTTGTTCATAAAGAGTAAAAAGGATGGGGTGAATAAAACTATTTTCCAAATAGGTACCGAAAAAAATTACAATGATTACAACATTTTTCGGACGATTGTTACGGGCGTTGTGTGTCGATTATGTGCGGGTACGATATTTGACACTTATTGTTCTACCGTTACCTCTTTTCTAATTTTCAAAGTTCACCAATTCATAGCAAGGTGTTAATTTTTATTTTACTCCCTAAACCACTAGGCGACTTTAGTAAGCAGGTTTAATAATAGTAGCCAGTGGTGGTTTTACGGAAGGGAAGGGGTGATCCAGAATATCTGAATCCCTCCCCAAGCTATGAGTTTAGACTATGTAATAGTCAATTATTTCTATTATTAATATTATTGGAATTATTATTTTCGATGACCTAATGCCAATATTACAAAGTTTGTATCTAAAATCGAAAAATCTAAGTATTTGAAAATATATCAGCTTTAACTACTAATTTAAAAATTCCAAAAATCAGAATTTGAATACATGTAAAATTTAACCTAAAAAATAGGGTGAGCACGCTTAGTGAATCTATATAATCTATATAATATATAGATTCTATTATTATAATATACCTTTTTCTCGGCATTTTTGGACATCTACTAGTGGTTCTGTCTGGACCTAACGAACCCAAACTCGGGAATTAGGGTTGTTTATAAGCAGATTGAATTGATTAAATTTGGGTTTAATTTCATTATGAATTTTAGCATAGCGTTGCGGGAGGAAAGATAATGTTTTGTTTAACTTTGAAAAAAAACCCCTTAAATGAACCGAAGGGGATTTTTTAAGTATAGTAAAGTTGTAGTATTGTACAATATTGTATTATTGTAGTAAACAGTTATTTTTTTTTTTTTTTTTTGTTTTACAATTAATATTTCTAAAATACTTAATAGACGTAGTGGAAATAATTCGACTCTAGTGACAGAACTCTGCTGCTCGCCGGTGTTTTTTTCGTTTCGTTATGTTCGACGAATTTTGAATATAACGATTACATGTTTTTTGGACGTATGCCACACCAAATAATATCCAATTTTACGTGTTATTCTATTTATTTATCAATTTACAAGTTTCGAAGTCACCGTCACGGTGTTATAAACGCGACGTGATGCGCGGTAAAGACATTGTCGACTATATTATATATACGTTCAAAATGTTCATCCCTCGGCCCTTGGTCTTTGTTCCGCGAATTTAATTAATTTTGTTTCGGAAACGAATTTCACTATCTGTCTTTTTCTCTCTCTCTCTCTCTCTCTGTCTACCTTTTGTATATATTTCGAATTTAATGGCATATATGCTATATCACCGAAGTAAAATAGCACAAGACGCACATGAAAATCGTATGTACGTTCAAAAGACGCGCGTACATAGTGATCCAGTGGCAAACAAATATCCTAGCCGTGTTGATTATCGGAATATCGCGGTGAGAAAAAACCCGCCTTCCCTTTCAGCCCATACACCGGGTGGAATTTCGGCGACGGAAACACGCACAGCACCGCGTGGAGCAACAATAGGCCTCGTCAAATACGCGATCTCGTGAAATTTTCAAAACCGTTGTTCCGTCATCGTCAGACAAGACGCGTGTGCACATAATACAAACCGAGAACACCAAACTTTATGATTATTATTATTATTATTTCTGGCTGTTGTTGCGGAGCGGTCTGCGGTACTTTCATCGTTTAAACACGTGATTGTTTGCAATAAATAAATTCTCCCGTTGGCGGTACTAAATTAATATACCCAATAATAATATTTCACGAAACATAAAATTCAATTCGCCAGCTTCCTCCCCTACCCACGACCCCGAGTAGTTATAAACAATAATTATTTGTAAACGGGACCGTCATAACACGTGTGCGTGTGTATGTGTGTTCAATATTGACAAAATGAGCGAAGTTGAACGACGAATAACAATAATACGATAGTGAAACGGAGGGAAACCATCTCGAATATTGCGATGATGTAAAATGGAACGTATTATATTGTACGCGTATTAATATTATACAGAGTGATTCTTTTATTATGATGAAGCGATTTTATCGGAGGAATTTAAGTAAACTTGAGTATTGTTTTTTGTCGGATTTCCCCCTAGAAAATAGAGAAAACTCACTGTGTCAATTGTAGGTATAATATAATATCCTTTTCCACTACAAATTAACCCATACTCAGGATTTCAACTTACTGTTATTGGGTGGGTTGAATTAATAAAATTAGAGAGGTATTTTAATATGAGTTTAACCATGTTATTGCAGTTGGAGGGAAATTTTTTAACTTCGAACAAACCTCTTGAATCTAAAAATGGGATGAAATTTTGTAAACGCTTGGCTACTTGACATTAGTATCAAGTGTATGTGCCTTTTTGGGGATTTTACATTCAACCTATATTCCTACCATTTTTATGATCAAATTGCATCACAATTTTGGAAGTAGTATAGTCTATTATTATATTATTATATTAGTATTCGGTTGTCTATTACTTTACAAAGAATACTTCTGTTGTATAAAATAAATGAGTAAAAATTCGACTATAATGCTCTAGTTGGCTCTACTGTTCAATGTTCACTGGTGGTTTTTTATTGTTTTTTATTTATTTCATAAAAAATACCTACATAATATATAGGACATTTCATAGTACATGAGTTTACTTTTTTCAGAATCCATGAATACCTACAAAACCTCAAAATCGTAAATTTAGTACCTATGGAAAATGTTTTCGTTTCAATGACGACAAGCCTGAATAAAAATGTAGAATTATCGTGGGTCGGTCGCGAAATGGCGTGGGATCTCGCAGTTTTTTTTTAGTGTTTTATCAGTGTATAAAATGTTGATTTCATCACGACACTGTACAACAATATCTGCATCATAGGCTAACGCAAAATTTTTTTAACATGGTGTACCATAAAAAAAACGGCCGTTATTCCTTAAGTGGGCCTGATATCCTCCCTCTGTACAAGTAAGTTAGTGAATATAAAATATAGGTATCTATTCATTAAAAATCATATTGTTTACTACCTTTGTTTCACAAAAACATTATTGTATATCTCATCAATATACAATATATATCATTGATAACCATAAAAAATGAACCGATATTTTTTTATAATAAATTATTACATCACTAAAAGTGTTAAAAATATAATATTATCACTATTGCGATAAACCTCGAACCCAAGACAGTAATTAGTAATATCAAAGTTAGTGGCTGCCGGTTGGTTTGATTTATTGGTTACCTGACAATAATTTGTCATACCTCACGGGTTAGAATTCAATTAAATAATACCCAAAATGATTAGATTTAATTTTCAGCCCACGGGCTACGGTGTAAGTTACAACATATCTAGCACATTGGCCTATTAGTGTATTAGTATATAGTGTTCTTCCGACTATAGTATATTATAAACGAAATAGTGTGCGTACGGGCGCAGTTTGCTTACCGTGAAAATGGCCGAAAAACGGATTCACTAATAATACTGCACCGGTGTCGAGCGTATTCAATAATATATCTAATTATATGGCGAATCACCCTCCACGCGGTGACCGTTTCAAAATCTATATACGTATAGATAACATTTTAACATTATTATTTTATTATAAATTCTACACAGTTTAAATTATTCCAAATGGAACAATCGTTTCGAGAATGACCGGAGACGATGTAATTAATGACAGGTTTAATATAGGTAATATATTCGAACTAATGGAACCGATTGATTCTACAAACACTGCTGTATAATATAATATAATACACATATATAGATACGATATAATATTATTATACCGTACTCGTATAATATTATTCACTAGCCGTCAAAATTACCACTTCTGATGACTATAATACAATAGCAATCGCATACAGTAGCGTTGTATACTTTCTGAATAAATGTATACGTCTATATATTTATCTTGTATACAAAAGAGTTTTGTTTTGTCCTGCAGATGAATTTGTTCGAATTCGTTTATTCTGTTATAATTACGACCAACATTTGAAAAAAATAATTTTTAAAAAATAAATGTAAAGAATGCTTATTTTGTATGATATTAAAGATTACGCGATAAAATTATATTTTTGGAAAAAGTATCTACAAAAATGAATTACCCATTAGAGTGGCATTTCACCAGCCTGGAAATGTGAACTAATTATCTATAGCGACATCATAGTAATTTTCCGGATAATTTACGTGATTTCGCGAACTGATTTCCAAATTTCGCGATTCGAAAATCGAAAATCGCCACGAAAGTGTGAAAGTTTTATCGTACTTTGGTCACGTCGTATTATTTATAAAACGGTGCGTATAATTATATTACGGCATTTTCCCTTCCGAATTGATAATCAGAACCGTTGATGGCTCGAACCGATGGAAATAATAAACGATCGTCCCCCGCAGCTGCAGAGCTGCAATACTTACGATAATACAGAGCGATCGAAAAGTCACGCACATCTAAATAAAATATGCGTTTATTAATGGTAGTTTTATTGAATTATTATTTTTATCGGCTTCTGCAAAATAACACAACAGGTATTCCTGGCGATAAACATAGACGTCATTGTGATACGTACTGATGACACGGCACACTTGCACTAGTGTTTGGATCATATTTTTTCGGTGAACATGTTGTTTTCCTATGAGCAACGTGCGCTTATTGTTGAACAGTATTTTGCCAGTCGTTCTTACGGGTTGTGTTGTTGACGAATTCCTAGTGAAATATCCGGACATAACAGTACCTACCTAACAATTCAACCATAACGAGAGTAATCGCCCGTTTCCGGTAATCCGGATCAGTTCCAGACAAAACGTGGTGCAAGCATTAATGAACCGCTGCGTGTATAAATTAATTTCAAATATTATTTTGTAATACGTACTAATAAATACATGTAATTTAATAAAGCTACCGTTAAACAGAAACTTTTTTTTCGCGACTTTTCGATCACTCACTCTGTATAATAATAATAATAGTAATAATCGACATAATTATCGGGTTCCGGATTATATCGGGTGTATTATTATTGGACGTATTATCTGCGGATTCTAGTCGCCGTCGTCGTCCGACAATGATTGATTGTACTCGCATTTCGAATATTCTTTGTCATTAAAAATGTTAATATTTTATCATTATTATTATAATCTCCCGGCAATCGCGACGAGCTCTGATTTCCGTATAACGCCAATAATAACGCTCGTCTGCCGTATATTATTGTGCTCGTGTACATCTACATAATAATTTTTTTTTTTTTTTACATATTTCCGCATTATATATATACCTAGGTAGATTTATAATATTATGTACATTTTTATTTTTTTTAATTCTTTTTTTAGGAATCGATTTTCGTACGCATAAATCAATATTATAATACGATGATCACGACACTCGGCGCGCCTGTCTGATCGTTTTACATAATATAATATATTATTATTATACGTGGTACCTGTAAAAAAAAAAAATACCCGAAAGCTTTACACATAATTTTTTTTTATATACGTAATCAGTCGTCGTTGCAGTTGACGTATGCTTTTTTACGCATATTTTAATGATAATAAAAAAAAAAACATATCGGATATGTGTATTGAATTTCACGTGTTTTGATACATTATGCGTATGATATTTAACCTACATAGAAATCGACACACATTAAAAGGCATAAATCTATCTATCTGTTAGTATTTACATTTTTTTTTCTCTGTCAGTTTCCTGTGTCATTTGACCAGCAACAACACGACTGCACAAAATTTACGAAAACGTGTAGACTTAATGTCGTGTACAAGAAACTAGGTACGATGGGAAGTCTATCAACAGTTCTTTTTTCCTGTTAATGCAGGTAAAAGCTTTCCACCCCAGTGAAGAATAACTGCACCATCAATTGAAAGTTTATATTCTTTATGTATATTTTCTGCGCTCTATTTTCAAAAACGTAAACGTGTATTTCTAATTGATGTTCTATTTATAATTAATTTATTAACTTTTTCTAACTATTTAACTCTTTATATCGGTAATATCCTATGTTATAAATAACATTACCGTATTATATCTCCGAATATTTTACCAACAGTCTAATGTTTTCTTAAATATGTACTTTTTGACATGAGAAATTGTTTCTCGACTGAAATAAGACTGTAACCAACTACGGCAATTATTATTTGTTTTATTTTTGCATTATTTACAATAATTATATTTAAATACTATTTTCTAAATAAATACAGTCAAATTCGCGTATAACGATGCCGTATATAACGATATTCCGGGTAAAACGATTCCAATCAATGTATTTGGTTGGTTTTATATGTTATGTATAATACTATTCGTATATAACGATATCGGTTATAACGATAATCCGGATATAGCGATGTTATTTTAAAACGAAAATTGGTTTTTATAATCACCCATAGCGATTAATAATATGCATTTACATTGTACATTGTGTAGTAAATTTGATTTCGTCCAAATCGATAATTCTTAATCTTATCTGTAACAGATAATGTGTCTTGTACGACCGTATTGTATACAGAATACCTACGTTTCTTAGTCGTTTAGTTGCCGTTTTGACAAAAATATGTTTAATAAATCAATTTTTCAAAAAAATCATGTTACTTTTTATGATCCGGATATAACGAAGTTCGGTTATAACGATCAGATTCCCTAGGTCCCTAGAAGATCGTTATAAGCGAATTTGACTGTATATTATAGCATATTAATTGAATTAACAATATGTATAACATAAATTGTTATAACCAGCAATTATCCCAGAGGATTTTAAGTGAATTTGATTTCTGTTTTTTCTAATCTTTATGGAANTGTTATGTATAATACTTTTATTCGTATATAACGATATCGGTTATAACGATAATCCGGATATAGCGATGTTATTTTAAAACGAAAATTGGTTTTTATAATCACCCATAGCGATTAATAATATGCATTTACATTGTACATTGTGTAGTAAATTTGATTTCGTCCAAATCGATAATTCTTAATCTTATCTGTAACAGATAACGTGTCTAGTACGACCGTATTGTATACAGAATACCTACGTTTCTTAGTCGTTTAGTTGCCGTTTTGATTGCTATCCGTTTAGACACGATCCGAATAAGTTAAAAATGTCAAATAAAAGAAGACGCTGTTTCACTATTGCTGAAAAAGTGAAAATAATTGAACGTTTAGAAAGTGGTGTTTCCAATGACCGACTGGTTAATAGAATGGGATAAGCAACTAGCAAAGGAAAAACGACATATCCTGTTGACTGTAGATAATTGTCCGGCTCGTCCTCCTGTTCAAACTGAATTTATAAAGTTGGTTTTTCTCCCTCCAAACACGACCTCTGTGTTACAACCTTTGGATCAAGGTATTATTAAAGCATTAAAAGTGAAATTTCGGAAAAAACTAGTACTCAAAATTATTAATCAAAAGGAACAGGGAAAAGATATTAAAATTTCAGTATTAGATGCAATTTTAATGATTTCCGATGCATGGAATGATATTTCTACCACTACAATAAGAAACTGTTTCCACCACGCTGGATTCAAGGCTTCGGTAAACGACGAAACAGAAATAGTAAATGAAAATAATTTGGACACAGAGTGCTTTTCTGAAGAAAACATACATGTATTAGTTTTATGAAAACTAATATAAAATACAAACTATGCGAAATGTTCTTTCAAACAAATTACATTTTTACCTATACATTTTTGATTGAATTATTCTTAAATTATTATTATTTCTTGAGTTGTGCTTGGAAAACATATAAAATTATGTTATTTTCTAAAAATATAGGAACATGCAACTTCAACCCTTTTGTGGTACAGGTTAATTTTGTCCAATTCTCCTAAAACTTTGTATACTTCATTTTTAAGTATATTAAAACAAATATAGAAAATATAATTCATTAAAAGATAACGATAATTTGACGTTTTTTACGTTGTTGGTTTTTGCCATATCGTTTTTGACAATTACCTTCAAAAATATATCGTTTAAGATTTGAACACATAGAATGCGGTTTGTAATATATGTTATATGTTATAGTAATATATTTATTTAAACATAACAATGTTACGTTCAAAATTTTACGGAAACGTGAATATATATATAAGAAATTTGCGCAATCATGTATGTACTTTAATGGCTATTAAAATATACACAATTGCGCAAATTGAGCACAATCGTTCTTCAGTGATTTAAACAATCCTTCCCAACTGGTCCGTCTCGACGACAGCGTATACAGCGGACTATTTTAGTAGTGGAGAGGTGAAACGCCGAAGAAAAATATAAAAAAAAAAAAATAAAAACCCTGCACAAAATCCCCGAGGAAATTAATATACAATACGAAAACATTCGCGTGGATGAAAATATTGTATAGAGGAAACCATAATAAATTGAAAAACTACAAAAAGATTTTCAGTAATAGGTACGCGGACATCGCGCGTCTGGCGACACCCAAGAGATCCGTATCACCACTTCGGGCTATATATTCGAAAATTGTTTTGTCGGATTTTTTGAAAAGGTTTATTCATCCAAAAACGACACCAATGTTATGATTACGGTCCGGTGAGGTTACGGGCATAGCAAAGGCATCTCCAGACTATGGATATGGGGGAGAGGAGCAAAATAATTAAATTTAATATTAATAATTAATAAGAAAAATATTGTGTCAAATAGTATACTGATTATATCTGGGAGATGGACAATCGACTATTTAGGAAACAAGCTGCTCCACAATTTTATATTTTTTATCACCCTTATTTTTTAGGGTAAAACCACTGCCTATTTTTAATTTTCAAATGGCAACCTATATTAAAAAGTCCATAAATATATGGAATATTAGTTAAAATAAATTTAAGTGTTGACATTTTTTATTTCCGTTGATCCGTTGACGAGATATTCCACTTTTAAGTTTGGGTTGGAGGAGAGTGGTGGAGTATAATTAGTGTGGCAGTACAGTACGACACGCGACGTGTTAATAATGTACCACTACTCTCCTTCAACCAAAAATTAAAAGAGGTACACACCAAAAAAAACCAATTTTGACGGAAATTGTAATTATTACTACCTTTTGAACATATATAACCGAACTCTGCTCAGAATCGTTTTTCATTAGCAAAGATTAATCGTTGCGTAATCGATTTTTAAAATAAAAATTTAATTGTATGACTTCATAAATTATGGCCAGTCAATTTTCCTGTCGGTATTTTCGTTGTCGTTCGATTGACCCATGTCCATTTTTCGAATAACGTCTGATGTTAAAAACTGGATTCATCTCTGCGCTCCCTCCCCCTATTTGTTTCTTGAATAACTCCTAAACTAATATTGTGCACAAACAACCGTATTTCGTAAACAAACAATCACACAGAAAATAATGTTAAAATTCCAATTTGGAAGAAGGTGTACAAAAATGGGCCCTTAAAAAAAGAAAAAAAATGTTTTTCCGTTTAAGAAAATGTCTATTTCGTTTCCAGTCGCAAAGATTAAATGTTGAAAATAGGCTCGAAATATTGTGTATTTCAGTATTAAGTACCCCAACGTTTCGCTTCCCCCTTTAAAAAAAAGTCGTTAACGAACTATTTCCCTTCAATCCGAGTCTGTCCGACTAAAATATTTCGTATTACCGTCGTTCGAGTGGAATAACACACTGAACTCTATATACACTGCATCGTGCACCCATAATACATAGCGCAAAGACCCCCGCAGCCTGCAAAGGCGGCGTGCACAAGGCGGACGTGTCGTAATTACCTACACCTGGTCGACGAGAAAATTACGTTATAAAAGGATTAAGTTCAATTAGGATAAGTGCTTTCGTAATAATATACGCCGCGCCGGGCAGTGGCGGATCATCGTCGCCGTTCGTATGCGAACTCCGCTTGCCGTTTCCTTTCTCAATTCACACACTCAGTGCTTACAGGTAGGTGTGTACTAAAGATACGAATATCACGTGCGTTCCGAAATATAATTGCGACGACGACGACGACGACGTTTTGTTGTTATGCTATTATCATTTATCGTCTCGCCCGGTAACACTATCCGTTCTTTACGACGCACACGTCATCGTAATAATATTATTATAATATACAAAACGCGCCTATACATATACATATGAACGTTAGGTGTATTATTATACATGCGCGCGATACGGAGATTTGCGAGTACGAATCCTTTTTTGCCCCGTCCCTATGCCGCATCTGCAGAAATAAGGTTTATCTTTGCGATTGCCCGCGAGCGTCGCCGTTTTGGTTTTTCGCCGTTCGAAAGTTACGGAATTTATGTGTATATATGTATATTTATACGTGCGCGTTATGCGAGTAGTATACGCAACGGAGAAATCCCTCTTCCCCCCCACCCTCCAAAAAATTTAATTTAACATCGGCACACGTACACACGGAAAATATATATAGATACATACACCTACACCAGAGAAATACGCGAAAAATAAAAGTGTATCTGTTTATACAGAGAGACTGCAGTGTGTATCTTTCTCTCTCTCTCTCTCTCTCTCACTCTCTCTCCTTGCGTACTCGTACAGTAAACATTTAGAGGAGCCTGGGTCGTTGAGAAACGAGAATTTCACGCTTAGACTTATAAAAATATTTGATGGCGATATTAAACTCGGGCATGGATAGGTACGACGCACGTATGTTGTCGTCGTGTTGTGCCGGTCTGAGTACGTAATCCCCATATACGAGAACCGAATCCCGGAAAAAAAGATCAAACTAAAAAACCAAGGGGAAAAAAAGAAACAAAAAAAGACCACAGCAATATTACAGAATTTAAAAAAAAGACCTAGTACGGCTGATGGGTCAACACCTGTCAACCGTTGTTGGTACTGTTGTGAGTGAAAAATTGAGATAATGGTTGGGAAGGTATATCATACAGTTATTTCATTTATATCTCTACGCTTTGTAGTTTTTTTTTTATTTTTATATTTTTAACGAGCGAATAGATGTAGTCAAAATCCCGAATGGCCAAATATGATATTATAAATTGATAACGCACTTGTTTGTCAATACGTGCAGTATGCTATATGCGGACGGGACACGCGTATTGTTTTTCAAGAACTAGTGCTAACTGTTTAAACTATGTTTTAACGACAAAGTAGATGAATATAATAGTATAATAATTAAATTTCCAGACGGCGACACTGGCCTCTCAAAGCCGTCGGCTAAATTTTATCAACCTGTATGATTTATTTTTCAAGAATTCTATGTTTAGACGTCCAACCAGAAAAATAATACAGATAAGAATTTTCACGTTTATAATCTCTCACGGTAAAAATACTTTCAGGTGATTTTCAATCCTTCGGAATTAATTATATGGAAATTAGAGGGTTATAAAATTAGAGGTCTTGATTGAAAACTTCAATTAAAAAATACGGGAATTAAAAATTTGTACTCCCGTGTACTTAATACACATGTATTTTCTATCGTGTTCACATGTTTTAGTGTTATTCACGTAAAAATATGTGTAAAATATCGTGAAATACGTGAATATACGTAATACGTGTATACGATTTAATAAATTGGAATCTATAATTAAAATCCAGTGACTCCGGGAGAAAAAAAATGGAACTATATATGCAATAACTGATTTATATATTTTATAACTGTTATATTATAGTACACCACAGATCTTTTTCTCCTTCACCTTCACCTCCACGTTCAACCCAACTATTCGACGTTAGCCACCTTCAGTACTAAACTCTCACTTGACCCGATCTCCCCCCTCGCATACACTAACTATCCTCTTATAATTCTTAATCGCATCCAACCCCCTCCTTTTCAGTCTTCCTCTCTAGATACCTCTTTCCTTCTACGTTCATTATCATTAATCATTACAATTCTCACTACTTTAGATTCTTCTCTCCATGTGACATACCCTAACTATCTCAGTCTATTTTCTTTCATTGTATCTATTATCTGATCTTATGTACTCATCCCTTATCTTATTATTTCTCGTAATTCCACTCATATACCTAAGCATTCTCGTCTATACTACAATCATTATCTGTTATATTTTTCTACCTACCGCACAACACTTCGAACCATACAACTTAGTTTCACCAAATTTCTGTAAAACTCAATTTTGATTCTCATTGGAATTTTCTTATCACATCTGTCACTTCTCTCAACTTTATCCAACCACACTTAATCCTATGTTTCACATTCTCATGAAAGCTACCGTTATTTTGTACAAAAAATCCTAGTACTTAAAACCCTCAACCTTACTTTTAACCGCTTGTCGTTAGCTTTCTTGTCCTGTTCTTCCAAGTTCATACTCTATTTTATTTATACTTATCCTTAATTCCTTTCCTTCAAAGCATACTCTTTGTTCCTCAAGCCTATATTGTTATTTTTTTCCAGATTGTCTCTTATCAAAACTATATCATCTACAAACACCATGCACCATGGGATCTATTATTACTTGTTGTCCCCATACACATCCACAATATGACAATTCATCAAAACCTAAGCCTTGTTTAGAATTCCTCATAGTATTTGACAGAATTTTACACCGGCAGTCGATCTGACGCAACCCAATTTGTCGTCTCTTATGACAGATAGAGGTAATGTGGGAATATCCGAATCACTTTCCACAGGGAGGTAGACCTCCAATATTCTAAATAATTTTAATAATAATTATTATTATTATTAATTCATATTATGTTTTGTTCTTTTTTGCAAAATTTTCCTCCCTCCCCTAAGTATAGATTTAAATTATGTTCATACACCCAAAAAATTTAGCTTTACACCCTATACAAATTTTCTCTATAATTTGACGCCTCCCGTGGACCACAAAACTCTGGCGGTAAAGTGCAGCGGTGTCCTACAGAACATATTAATCGTCTTTACGTCATCAGAAGGTTTTGGTCACGACGAGGGTCCTGGTCGGAAAGGGAAAAATCAGAGGCTCACAGTGATTCAAATCCCTCCGGCCGAGCGTATAGCTACCTACTACCCGAGCTACCTACTTAATCTGCGCGTCTTTTGCAGTGGTCTAGTAGAAAGACGGTCTCAAGACGGCGAATGATTTATGATACCTCATCCGTCGTTGTTTTAGTAACTAACGTGTCACATCATAGTTAAGGCACACGCACATACGCGCATATGAATTTGATATTTTTAATTTCGGTCAGTTTTCAGAAGTTCAGTTAATTTTTAGTCAATAATTTTGGTCAGTTTCGATCATTTTTTAGTCCAAACTTTCGATTCATTTTCGATTGAAATTGTCAACAGTTTCGGCCGATTTTATTTTTCACATTCCCAGGTAATAAAACCAAACAAAAGAACAGGTTTTTAAAAAAATGTGTCTTGTTCATGTTTAAAACATGTTTTTAACGGTAAACAAATATGTATGTATCAAATATTATTTTTGTAAATATAATTTTATTATAATTATTTAAATTTTCAGAACAAAATAACAATTGAAAAAAAATGTTACTTCTTTATCCAAAAGTAATATAGGAACTGTTTATTTTCAATTTCACTCTTTGGAAAATATTAATCAATTTAATTTAATTTTTGAACGTTTGAAACGTTTTAAACATTTATATACAAAACGCTTTAAACATATTAGAGACTTGTTCAAAACTCAGGAGTGTAATTTGAGAAGGGGTAAGGTGCGCAGTTTAACCCTTACTTTTAATATAGTCCCGATTTGCCTACTAAAATATTGCACCATTTTTTATGTAATTCAAATTAAATTGTGTTTTTATTTTAGGTTAATCGTAATTACAATTTACATAGGTTAATATACATAAATCTTGTTATCAATTAATTGAGTAAACAATAGATATATTCATGTCTACAAAAATTGCTTATCATACTGAGACACTGGATAATTATTATTAGAACCGTCGTTCATAATAGATTTACATTATGCTAAACATAAAAATTGCCGATATCCGCTTGTTTAAAATATAATACATTTTTTTAATTTTTAAATTACTTTTTACTATTTATATTGATACGGTCTATGATCGATAGAAAAAATGAAAAGCAGTATAATGTACATTGGTACATATCTATTATTATAGGACCTGCTTAAAATCTCGCACGTCTGAAACTGAAATGACACCAATGATAAAACATTTTATAAGGTTTTTTATGTATTCTTGCACTTACAGTAAGCAACTAATATTGTCCAAAAAATTGTTCAGTGCAATCGAATCATGAATCACGTAGAACATGATTTTTACAATTTTCAATTATTTTCTCTTTGATAACGATTTACGCTACCTTTCAAGTCTTCATGTTTAATTACAAAACTATTCAAAATATGTAATAATAATAATAATATAGTATTTTATGTATTGTCGATTCAAATTATAAAAATTAAAAATTATACATTCGAAATAGGCACCTTTATCAATAAAAGGTAGCACTGCATTCGGACCAAGAAACTGGTAGAGTGCACGTGTATGAAACATGAAAACCTGCACTAAATGTGCCCCAATTTTCCATATGAAATATAAAAATGTCCACCTGTGCAATCATGTGGAAAATGCTATAGGCTAAATATTTAAAACACTTTTTAACCCTGCCTATACTGGTACGTCTCCGCTGCGACACTGTGATAATACATAATTCCTATGGACCTATCCCCAGTGAAGGAAATAGTAGTTTACTTTGAAGTTCAGTGATTGATTGTTCATTAAAGTGAGTCGTTCAAATAATTTACTGAATCATACGTCCGCATTTATAACTTAATCAAACCAACTACCGCCTATTCTACTAAATCATGGGTCCAAAATTAACCATTCGCTCAAACAAAATAGTTCGTTCGAAGGCAATGCATGTTATCAATTTTCAATTTATGTGACGAATACTCGGCTGTTCAGGCCAAGGTCAACAAGATTTAAAAAAAAAAACTTTATCTATTTGTATAGATTTCGGTTCAGGCTACACGCCAATTTTCCATTATTTGCTATTATCATAACATCCATTACAATATTATGTTTTCGATTTGTATTCATTATTTTATGGCCAGTGATAAATTTAATTGATATTTTATTAATAGCTAGTATAGTATACAAATTGTAATTGAATCATTATTATGAGCCATTGGGTTATTGAATAATTCTAATCGACCAATAACTCGTCAGACCCGTCGCTATTCCTTTTATAATAATTGATCGAATGATCTAAAATAGGTTCATTATACTCGCGTGTGTACGATAATTATTATGATTAATAGAGGTAGACTAAAATCAATTCGTACTGTAATAAACACGATTATTTCGGAAATTATATTTAAATTCATTAAAAAATTATCTTAAAAACTTCAAAATCATTAAATTAAATTGAAAAATTATATATATATATATATATATACATTTGAAACGATAAACGTCCATGCCTCGAATGGCTCGTTATTATAGCGCCATCTATGAACGGAGGGAATTAGTTCGGACGTCACAACACTGATGGGTTTTTTTTTTTTTTTTTGGAAATGATTCATTAGCGAACGACGTTCAAAATTGTCGAATTGGTGGTTTTTCGAGCGAATCGTTCGTTCGAGAATATTACGCATCGCCTGTCCTAAACGGTAACGCGGTAACACGAGTGTAACACGACGGGAATCGCCCGAAGTCGCCGTCGCGGTACTCCGCCTACTCTCATATTATTGCCATCGGTCTCCATACCGACCGCGTTTTCGACGTTTTCCCCGCGATGTTATTTCATCGCCGGCCGGCGGCCCGCGTGCTTCAACACCTTTACGCCGCTCCGCGAGATAACATTTTTTCAGTACTCGCCATATGACTGCGACGGCGTAGGTACACGCGGCCGACACGTCGTTTCCAACATAATTTGTATACCGAACAACATTATTATACTATACGGACGCCGCGTCCGCCGCGCGGTAATCACTGCCGGCGGAATTGTCGCCGTGCGTAATACACCAGGTAGTGTGACGCGTCATGTTCGGATTTGACGACGAGTATAATAATAATGCGAGGCGGTCGGATTTTCGCGTTATTGATTTTAATGTTTCGTAAACGCCAGAACCCCGGGCACTTGACCGATTAAAATACCTACATGCGAATTATCGCGCGTAAATACAGTGGCGCGATTGGCTCGTGAACCTTGGCGCGGTGGGGAGGGGGAGGGGACTATAAAACAGCCGAACGGTATTTTAAAATACCGTGCATAGGCTGAAAATGATTTTATCCGAGACTGAGAAATTTTGCCCGCCGACAATATATATATATATATATATATATATATAGTCAACAATTTTATAACCGACAGCATTTTAACCGAAACTCTACTGTTTTTAGACTTTTAAATTTTTCGTCATTATATTGGATGACTGTTGATGTACTTTAATTTTCAATCAGAAAATTGTTCGTTGGAAAACTTTAAACGTCGATACCTTGAATAACAGTTTGAAATTCGAATTTATCGAAAATCGAATTTTGAATTATAATTTAAAGACAATTTTGAATAGTAGATATCTGTAATAACTATTGTCATTTTAGTATATCAATATCAAAGTGTGTAACATCAACTATCATAATATTAACATTATTATTAACTACCATCGTGTGGACAGGGTTTAATATAATTTAACGACCGTGTCGCGTAATACGAATACATGCGACTAACCATTAAGTTATGCAATGGAAAAACGAATAAAATTAGCATATCAGGAAAATTATGAGTTGAAAAAAAAAATTATAATAGTAAAACTACGTGAAAGCGAGGGAAAAACACCGAAAAAAAAAAATAAATAAAAAGCCCGTTAATCACTACAAATCACCGCTTCTCGAAAAAGAGGCACTGACTCCGGATAAAATAAAAAATAATAATAATAATAATTACAATAGATTCTTTGTTACGGGACACTTTTTTCTGAATCTATAATATTTAGGAGTATAATTAAATTATCAATGAGATTTTTAATTATTTGAAAAAAAAAACCGACAACGCGGAAGACGGTAAAAAATATCACCGGGAGAAAAAAATCATATTTAATTAACAAGTGAAAAAAAAAATTATAAGTGTTATTATATTGAACGTATTATAGTTACAGAGTACCTGCAGCTTACGTAAAAAAAAAACAATTTTTTTAACGATATGGTCCCCACCACAGCATTCGCTACCACCGTAACTATCGATCGACACAATGTAATTTTTTAGATCGTTTGCGACTAAACCAGATAATGTATGATTGGTTTTAAAATACAACATATCGTTGGATTAATACAAACATTTACCTCTCACGCGCGGAAAAAATACAACAAATCAATACAAATTAAATACCTAATAATTATAGGTAATAACAATAGACGACGACGATCAAATATAATCGGGCAAATCCGATTTGTTTGAAATTGATGATTCGCGGAGGCATGCGAGGTTTTAATTGGCGATATTAAAATCGACGATTTGGCCCGGAAATACATTTTCGGGTTTTAAAATTAGGTTAAATTACAATTTCCACAACTTTGGTAACAAATTATAACCGAATCATCTCATATCGACTTAAAGTCTCGCCGTATATTTTTACCAATTCGGGCACTACAGGTTAAATTAGGATAACACATTCCGAACATCGAGTATAATATATCATATTGTCTATACAAAATGATCAACTAACATCGTTTTCAAAATAGAATACCAGAGTGAGGGAGCCAATTTTCTATTAGTTTTAGAATTTCACCAACACTTTGTCTTCAAGAGCTATAGAATGAACGTGTGTTTATTGTCAAAATAATTTTTATATTAAATAAATTCAATACCTACACAATATTTCATTTTTATTATGTCACAGCATAATGAGCAGTTTTTCAAAAAAAAAATCAATGATACAAATTTAATGTAAAGCAATTTGACCGTCACAGTTCTTCCGCGTTTCGTATAATGTCTTCTAATAAACGATCAATTTCATCAAACGCAGATAATAATGTCGAACGTGTCAAACCAACGAAAAAATCCTATACCCTCCCCGTGATCGCGGTATTATAAATTTATAAAAAAAAAAAAAAATAAACGACAACGAGATAAAATAATCACGATGTCGATCTCGCAGTATCAACCATATTGCCTATATAGGTATGATATATTATTTATACATATAGGCAGTAGATTATACGCTCCTGTTTGCGGGGGAGAGAAGGGAATGGAAGAATAACATAAACCGCATGTCGCGCGTTACATAAAACGATAAATCAAGCAGAATAGATTCCAGTTATCAGATCGCATATTAACCGGCTCGGTATGTAGGTGTACCTATCGCGATTCGTATATAGGTAACCATAATATTATATACATATATAGGTGCGGAGGTACGCGTTTCGCGTGTAAAATTGTAAATTTGTATGTGTAGTACAATCACGAATAATTAAATTAAATCATTTAACTTTTAGATTATACCTATACGTTAAATCTATAAAATAAATATATTATGTTTTAAACAGTTTTTTTTTTTCTGATATATGGATTATCTTGGATACAAAAGAAAAAACACGACTACGGTACTTGTATAATATATCCTTATCGATTTACCAAGCTTTACTCAGAATTGTTTTTTTAATTTCAATGATTTATCGCTGCTTTCTGTATTCAAACTAAATTACCCGAATGTATCTTAATATATACATACATTGACGTCCCCAACTCCCTACCTACAACAGTGATTATAACACAGAATATATACAGAGATGAACTAGCATAATATAATTGCTTAGTTAAAATAGCGAAGTAACCAAAGGGGCAAAAGTTAGTATGACCACAAATAAAAATATAATGTCTTGGTAAACGATTGATTAATACACAACTACAGTTTTACTAAAAAAATGAAAGAATTTATATAATTTATCATAAAATAATAATGAAATATGAAAATTAAACATCAAACTTAAATATCCAATATTATATTATTATTTAATATTAAATCGTTATTTGTTATCATGATAGTAATGTTATCACTTATCATTAGTACCCACTTTAAAATTACAATAAATTGCACGGTATTATTTTTTCTCTAACTGCGCATAATGAAGTTCCCCTTCTGTTTGCTTCACTTTGAAAGTACTATAGCCACCCCCTGGACTTAACCATCACCAAAATCCCGTACGGTCGAAATCTTGCCAGGTAAATATCCCGCCGAACGAAATCCCGCAAAAACAAAAAAAAAAACAAATAGAACGAAATAAAAACTATAAAGTAAACGGATTTTTCATGATGACTTTCCCTTCAAACTTTACCTTTGAAATAGCCAATAGTGAATTTCTAAAGTTCAAAATCCAATAAATGGAAGTGTTTAAAATTTGTTTTGGGCGTATACATAGGTATTCTTTTTTTCAAATTTATATTATCATATTTCATTTAAATATTGTATTAAAATGTATAATAATTATATATAATATACGTATATACATATATCTATATGTATCTACACATATATGTGTGTGTATATATATATATATATATATATATATATACACCTACGGTTGAACATGGCTACATTTTGGACGAAGCCCTATATTACAATAGCTGTCTACTTGTACAAATATTTCGATTGACGAAAATCTGACAATAGCGTATTCTTGAGTAATGATACGGTACAAAATCGTGGTTTAACGACCAAACACGCTTGTGTACTTACATCAAGTACCTACCTATTATATCTATTCAGCCAACGAACAGATAATAATATAATACCGGGAAAGGCGGTTTTATCAAAGGCCGACATAAAAAGACCGCATGAAAAATACATCGTCCCGAAATGAGAACGAACGGCGGAGGTCTATCGCGTGAAGACCCTTTTAAAAATGATCAAAATCCTTTATTGTCGACGTGTGTGGACAAAACCGTAAATAAATACACCAGAACCTAATAACCTACTCAGAAAAGCGTTGGTATGCTAGTAAATCGTTTTCAAGTTCACTGCAGTTTCTTTTCTTTTTCTTTTTTTATATATATATAGACATATTTTGTTTCGTTCGTTTAAACACAGTCATCGTGTGTGTTCAGTAGATTTGCGGCTTGGAAATCGTTACGCTTTTTGCGCAATTTATTGTTTTGTTATCGAGCTATGTTATTTTGCACTCGTACGGCACGGTTTAACGTTAATATACATACTAAGATAAACCGTCGTAAAAACTCCATTCGAAAATTGGTGAAAATATTGCAAGACTGACATAAAAATATGCATATAATATTACATATAATAATAGATTATATGTACGTCACAAATAAATAAATATATATTATAACGAACTAGATTGCTAATCTATATGATACAACGTGAAGTTACAATCTGCCATTTAACTTGAGACAGGTTAGGTATTCGATGCTTATTTTAAGGGAATGTAAATTTTAATAATCGTTCATAACTGCGCATTGAAATGTTTTACACTAGGCGCAATATTTAGTTTCTACAGTCCTGCGATCATCTAGCTAATTCAAAACTGTTTAACATAGTAAATGGCAGCGTCGTATTATTTTGTATGCTCAATCGTTAAGGTTTTCTTTTGCATTTCTATGTTATTTGGTACGCCGACAAATATGCACAATTGTGTCATAAAAAAAAAAAGTCTTTTATATCCAATAATCTTATTGCAGCCCAGACCCTTTCTGTACTGCTGTACAATACAGAAAGTGATGAATTTAATTTTATGATTGTGATTCATCGAAAAGTGAGTTATCTAAATGTGAGTAAACTAAATATTATATTATTTACTTTTGGCAAAATATTTTCCGTAAATAGTCGTTTTGATCATGAAACTCTGATTCTGTATTATAATAATTCCTTCTTATTATTATTTCTTCATAATATGGTTTATTTTGATACATTTTTGCTCGTGTCGGAACTTACATACGTATCCGTTTATCTGTAATGTTTCGTGTGAGCACTTACCAAAGCCCTTTTATACAACGCTACTAAGACACACGCTCCGTCCCCTCGGGTGATGACCTGCCGACCACCTCGTTTTTAATCCGTGGTTCGTACATCTTTAGTTTAATAACTGATTTACGCATAAATTTACCAGTTATTTTTTTTGTACTGTTCGTATGGACCGATATCTAACTTGAGTATCTTAAATGGTGGTCCAGATGCACATTCAATCATGCAATCGCATTTTAGGTATAACTGTAAACAGAGATAACATAATATAAAAGTATAGGTATATGATAAGGCCCATGAGTCTCGAATTAAATGGCTTTCTTAAGCTTTATCCTAGGCGCGTCCAAGAAGAGACAAAGAAGCGATCACATTCGTATTTATATATAACAAAATAAGTATTACCTATAATTTTCAAGCTCTAATTGTCGTTTCGTTTCGCACTCTCCCTTTGGAGATATTGACTTGAGGTCTCCTCTACTTTAGTTAAAATCATATTATGTTGAATATAACTGCAGCTAGCAATCAAGTTTATCTTAATATATAATAGCTGTGTATAGATACAAATATGGTTATTATGATGGTCGTGTACGTGTTAACGGAATTCCGGTGTATATTCTTCCTACACATATGTCTAATATATTATTATGTATAGTATATACAATACAGCGAGAATTTCGTAATATTATTCTAATGAAATTCCAACTACCTATATTGTATGTTCACTATTGTCACTATACAGAAGTTCAGATCATCTTCGTGTAAATGTACAATTTATTATATTATCTACATACATATTATTCCTCGAAAATATGCCTGTATAATATTCTTCTGAGCAAATCGAGGAATGTATTAGTTTCACTATGATTTGTTTTTAGGACACGAGCACGTCTATAAATCCAACATTTTGTACAAAAATTTGAACGTTATAAATGTGTACCAAGATATTTGTACGAGATTTATCACGGTGAAATTTATGACGGGGACGAGATAGAGGCAAACCGCCAGTTGACGCGTTCATTTTGGTAGGCAATTTTTGGATTTTGCGTCAATGAAAAAAATAAAACCGTCATTACCGTTATTGCGATAATGTAGTAAGCGGTCATCTTGCAGCTATACGGACTTTCTATACTTACAGACGCTTGTTTTCACTCTCGTGTATATCATACCAACGATCATCTTACGTCTAATATCAGAGTCCTGCAATGTCGTATAGAAATATAGGTATCAATGAAATCACAATGCAATATTAATATACTTATGATGGGCGGGATAAAGAACAAACAGACAAATAATAATGCGATATTCCCGGTTTGAAAAAAAGCGCGGGTCGCCGTATGGAAATCAAAAGTTGATATGGCGCGGCGCTGTTACGAAATGACAGTAACACTCTCATATTCTGTTCTAATTTGGTTCATGCAAAAAGGTAGTGTTTTTACCGGTAAAAATGAGAGTAAAAATATATAAAATAAATACTAAATCGTAGCGCTGTTTGTCTCTTAAAATATGTTCTAGAAAACAAATACCGAAAAAATTGAATACTTTTCGAGATAATGGAAGTAGCCGCTTAAATGGATCACCCGGTATAGTCAATATAGGTTTTCAGCTTTTCCTCGCGGACCGACCTCGAGCCGAACTTTTTAGACCGGCTTTATGATATATACGTGTATATATATATATTATTATATTATAACCTAACCCGGTCCGCCGTCGAAATTTACGGGTCCGCCGCCGTTAATAATTTTATTCATGAAATAAGTTTTAATTGAGACGTATGTGTTCGCTCCGCGAGACCGTTTCGACTCCGCCGCGCGATTTCCACGCCACCGCCGCCGACTCGTGCACCTGCACACCCGTCGCGCGCCGACACTTCAAACGCACACGGGCCCGCGACGACGAGACGATGCGTCGCACACACGCGCAGCTGCTGCTGCTGCTGTGGGTATCGTGCGAGGATATGATAATATAAGTAAAGCACACCGATATGCCCCCGAGACGAACGAAAAGTTTTCGCAAAAGAGTTTTTGCGTAATAATTTGTCTCGCGGCGGTGGGCGGCAGTGATTGCGGTGGTGTCGGTGCGGTGCCGTGTACGCAGAACGGGCGAAAAAATTATCGATAATCTCTCAAACGAATACAACGCGACTTATTGTTTTTTTTTTTTTTTCTACGTTGTATTATATATCACGCATTAGGTCTGTTCCGGCATAGGGTAATTCTATGCTGTAAACTTGCGGCGCGTGCGCAAACTCAAAAACGCAGAGCAGAGCGTTTGCTTGTAACAAAATGTAATCCGTCCCATCGGCGCCGCATGTGCTGCGACATGTTATCAAGTTGTTGGAAACGGTAATTTTCTACTGCGAGTTTTGCGTTCAGTCAGACGTTTAGCGCGTGCGTACCGCCCGAACTGTTGTGCAATTCTCGTTTTACAACGGTCGGTTGACACTCGTGACAACCACGATTTTCTATAGTCATTACAGCCGAAAACTGTATCCGGCGGATCACAACAGTTTTATAGTTGCAAACTTGTTATTTTAGACGCATGCGCGTTCATATATGTTGTTATCAATAATAACTTGTATGCAACACTAATGCTGGAACAAGCCTAATGTTATACGAGTACATTGTTCGAAAAGAACGCGTTGAAATTATCAGACGAACGCGAACGACTTTGTTTGGCTCATTTAACGTTCGATTGCGGATAAAAATACAAAACGATAACGTTTAATCATTTTATATCATCTGAAAATAATAAATATTGTTTTATAGTTCACAAATTAGTGAAACGACGACGTCACCAGTGGTTCACACAAGGGGGCGATTAGAAGGTCAGAACTCCCCCTATCACCAAAAAGGCCTTCGTTTACTAAATTTTTTTAAATCAAAGTTTACCTACATTCAGCAGCATAATATCTTATACTACAAAATGACGCAATTTAATTTCATCATAAATTATTTATTCGATTATAACAGTGATAGTACTAAACTGATAATATTATGTGCTATTCCCTCTTTAAGAAATTATTATAAACACACCCCCCACCCCAAAAAAAAAAAAAAAAAAATCCTGCGTTTGCTACTTGACATCAGTTGTCATTTGTAAACAAATGTTTTCTATTGAGATAGATAGTATTATTTATCTTGTTTGTCTTGTTTTTTGATGAACGTTCTAAACACTGATTATCTATGGCTACATGCATATGCAAAAGTCACTCCAGCAATTGCACTATTCATCCGATAATAATAATTATATTTAATATTTCAGTAACCTTATGATGACGTATAATACCTAATAATGATTTTTTTTACTATTACATCATATTACCTATAGACTATAAATGTTGTTTATACACATGCCATGATGGTCTGAGACCAATTTTTAGATGATCTAAAGTCGTATTTTTAAAACCAATAAGAAATCGTATATTTTACGTCAGACATCATTTTTTTTTAACGAAATGTCAGCTTTTTATTGCATTTCATCCACAGCAATCCTAATGTCAATACCTCGAGTAAATTCCTTTCATGCAACTGTATATAATAATCATAACTCTTTTTTCACAAGCACATCCTTCGTAACATTTACAAATGTTTAGAAATGCCGTCATTTTTTACGTTTTTATTAGAATTTCAATTCAAAAACAAATAATTATTTACCTATGCGTAACTATTTTTTTCCCTCATTTAGTACAACTCATATGATGAACCTCGTGTGAAATTTTCGAACATTTTGGCTAAAGCAAAACAATTGTATTCACAAAAATAGAAAAATATTACGCGAAATGTCGTGATTTTTATCATCTGTTAATTACTAATTGTACTACTTTTATATTTTGGGCTCTTGATATCGTACTTATACGTATTGTTTGAGAACGTATTCATGCTACCCCAGCTGTATATAACTTTTAAATCGCCATCATTAGTAACTAACGACGATGTCAAATTATTCATGAAGCTGGTTACACAGTTAGCTACTAAAACAGACCATCTTGTCGAATTATTATTAAAGTCTGTCTAATTTGTAATCATACCTACCAAGTCGAGTAATCTAAACAGCTTACAATAACTCTATAACTATTGATTAATTTCCCATCGATAACAAATATACCTAATTAATAATAGTAGAATGACATTAAGCCATCCACTGAATAAATGTGAAAGCCATTATAATTATTTAATGCTGCGTGTTCTAAGTTCTAAAAACCGCGCCACGCTGTCTAGTTGGAGAGGTGAATTTCGTTTTTATTTATTTATTGTACCTAGTTTGTTATGTCATTGGTATTGATAGTTTTTCAAAGTCGCCGCAGTTGTTTTTGTTTACATTTCCAGCCTTGACGAAGTGGTAAAATAAAATTCTGTACGATGCTAACGTCGTAACAATATAATAATAAAACAATGAATGCCATGCGTATATAAGGAGGATTATAATATATTCAACGAGTTTTCATAATAATATATTCTCACTTTCTCAAACCATCATAACATTAAATCTTACTTATATTACTTTTAATTAAATGCATTCACCATACACGGAACACAACACTCGAAACACACACATAGACGCGATATTTTAAAATTTCAAATTATCATTTTATAACACACGCAATATTATAATATTATATGTATATAATTATTACTTTTAGTTATAATTTTCCGTAATCCTTTATCACACGTCAAGCAATAAATCGTAAGTATCGCGCTTATACGTACCTACTTAATTGAATATTATTTTATCTAGGTTTAAAATAATATAATTATAATAAATAAAGGTGACGATCCTCAACCAGGAATAATTTCATCGTGCGTTTGGGCACATTTTCCGTAGCTGTAAATGAAAAACGCGCAGTTACTATTTTAATGTTTAAATTTTAATCTACAGCGGTTTAATTACCCTGTAGTGCTTTTGTAAATACAATTTAAATATTCGCAATAAATATGAAATGTACAAATGTACAACACAACGGTTACCAAACGCTGCAACACCACTGCCAAATATAACGTTCTCATTGGTTATGAGTTATGACTCATATTATCACATGATATTTTTTTCATAATCGAAATTAGATTAATTAATTTGTTCTCAATCATTTCAGATTTCTTTCAGCCGATATTGTAGTGGCCTAAGCCTAAGCACCTACAAAAGAGTGATGCATAAAAATGATCCGAGTAGGTAAAGCTTTATTTATACATCTATAGTTATTTTTTAGTATCCTAAACAGCATAACTTAAACGGATAAGTCAAAAATACACCAGCTAACAGTGAAACGTATTTACAGATTTTAATATGTAAAAAGTTATTCGTTTTACAATGACGTGTGTGTTTTTTTGACGGAAAACATTTTTTTTAAGACAGTAAAAATGCTCCAAAAGTTTCATTACCAGCAAATCTTATATACCTAAATAAAACAATTAACGGTGGTTATATATAATGAATTTATTTTTCTCATGTCAAAAAATTATTTTAAATAATACAAGTTACTTTATTAACACTCTGCGTACAATACAAATAAGTAGGCAGTACGTTTTTAACGTGTGGCGTATGAAGTACCTAATATAATTACTTTCCATCGCAAACAAGCTGTTTGACCTTTATTTTTGCAACCAGGCGGACGATATAAAACGGAAATTAATGCAACATTATATGGAACTTGAGCTGACGTGAAAATCATAAACAATGAACATTTTTGCCGGAGACGAAAAAAAATGAATGATTTATTATAAACAGATTGCGGATACGAGACTAAATAAAAAAATGATTAATTTTCTCGAAAAATCGCCATAATATTCATACACGTTTCAATAATGCTCTCCACCCTTTTCAACTCGGTATACTCGTATATATATATATATAAATATATTTTATTATTATAAAACATTAAAATGACTTATGTATACCGAAATAATAGGTATACACAGTCTGGAGAGCTGCCTTTTTTTCAATGATGTCATTGCCTGACCATTCCCAAACGAACTTTGATCTTTCCGTTCTGGAAACACACTAGTTTATATACTATGCGGAAAATATACGCTATTACGCTAACATAATATAATGGGTTTTTTTTTCTGATCGAAGTGCGAAATAATCGGTTTTACCTACTAAAACGTGTGCTATTTTTTCCATCTGTCTACAATCAAATTTTCGATTGAACATTTTGCTCTAATCGTCATCATGGTTTGTTACTCGTTTCTGGTAACAAATGTGATACTGTTGGTGCAATGAGGAGATCGTTTTTGATTTTCATTATAGTTTTCTTAATAATGGGAAGAAACCAGGGAAAACTCGTCGGAAAAACAGAAATATTTAGGCAATAACGATTTCTGTTTATTTTTCTTTATTTCAATTTCATTTTTTGATGTAGTTTAGTGTAAAATAGCTACTCCGGTTAACCCGAATAATAACATAAATTATTCGATTATTGAATAATACCATACAACATTCTAAAATACCTAGTTACCTATTACCTGTGTTTCGAGAGAAAAAATTAAATCGCCTCAAAGTTCGAATTAAATTATAATCATGTAACACAACTCAAACGATAGAAATTATAAATGTATATTATTGTAACACGATATTACGATACGTTATAGACAAATCAGTATTGTTTTTTTAAGAAAATACAAATTAATATTTTTGAAAAATACCTATCTGTGTTTAGATAAACTTGAAGATTTTAAAAACTTAGGTGATTTACTTAAATAAAGCACCTTAGTACATAAAATTTACTAAAACACCTTTAGATAATATGCGATAAAAATTTCATATTCGAATATAAATGATACTAAAACATATTTTAATTTTAATTTTCCCCTTGATTTAGATAGGTACTTAAGAAAATAGATATTTTATTTATAATTTATAAATTTTCTTCTCATTAATTTACTGGTTATATAAGAGAGTAATAAACAAAACTTTTTTAATAGTGAAATCAATAGATCCTTCACTACGCTCCGAATCTAAAACAAACATACTTCGCACAAGCCACTGTTAAAGATAAAAAGTTAGAATGATATAGGAGAACTTTAATGTCTTAATTGTCTACGTAACGATTGATCATTGCTAACGAAAAACGATTCTAAGCAGAGTTCGGTTATACATGTTTTTAAAGGCCGTAATATTTACGATTTGAAAATAATATATTTCATATATTTTTCAGTTTTTCCTACGTTTTTTCTTGGTTTTTCCATTTATTGTAAACATTTTTTAGAAAATCAAAAATTGTCTCCAAAAAGTACCACCTCAGGAAAATTTTCTTTCAAAAAAGCTGCTACACTTGAAAACTGGAGTAAAATTTCTGATGGAAAAGTTGTTCATAGAAAAGAAAAATAAACAACATTGTAGAACGAATACATTCTTCGCTCTACTCAAAATCTAAAAATATATATACATGGATAGTTACGACGAATTATGCACTGCAACAAAAAAAATAATACGTTGTCTTGTTTAAATTATCTATCCCGCAGTCATGATTTACGATAACTTTTGTTCGTAAACAATTTCTTCTACCCTAGTTCCCATAAACTCGGGTTCATGATGCGTAACGATTCACTGATTTCCGGAACAAGAGATTTTTTCCCCTCCATTCGTAGTGTTTAAATTCAACCCCTTTTCCTTCGCTAATGTTATTATAAAACCAATTTTTTTCCACAGTATTAGTAGTAAACACTGAAAAAAGTCACTTGATGCTTTTGTTGGTCTACAGTGAGATTATTATTATTCAGTTTGTTGGCTAAGGACGAGAATATGGTATTTGCTGTTCCGTTCTACAGAAATACGATATATTATTCTTGGATTTTGGAAAGCCAGTAAATTAACTATTTTAATATAAAATATAGACTATTATATTATGGTACCTATTTTAAAAAAAAAAAAAAATCAATAGATCTATTGCGAGCCCCAATATTGCTGCTGTTTGATACCTATCATGCGGCGTATTCTTAGGATAGATACTAACGAAATTAAACACGTTACAGCATCCCATGCCCCAATCGGTATGAATTCCTTAACCAATCAATTTAAAATTCATATGAACTTTTAGTAAGACAGTTATAATTTTCTGATAATATTTTTAATAATATATTTGCAACAGTAATAAAAGGTGTTAGATCCAGTGACGCCGAAACTATAGGTATAATATTAGGAGTATTAGTTGCCACGCCTAATTTAATAAGGGATGGATATACCCCCCAGCATTGGTAGTTTAGTATAAAACACTGTACATTTTACAAGTAGGCATAACGTTACGAACAATGCCAACAAGTCACCTATTCCTAGACTGCCGTAGCGTGTACTGTGTGATTGCATTAATAAAAGCAAATAAATATCACTACTTAATTAATAGTTTTACGATAAATAACAAATAGTGACTACCTAATAAATTTCTAAAACTACAATTGCGACTTCAGCTAAATGTTGTACACAGGCTATACAGAGTGAAAACATATATATATATATATATATATATATTATAATTTTGATATAATCTTTTCCAGTGGCATGTTTAGGACTTACTTATTTATTTATTTGTTTTAACCTAACCCAACACAATTTAAAGTTTAGACGGCTATATTCACTTAAATTATACCAAACCATAAATATTATAAAAGATGTGTACCTACCCCGCGGGGGGGGAGGGGGGTATACATATACTTACCAAAACCCCTCTGGCCACCGCAAAAGGCGCAAATAAGTCACTAATATTTTCAGTAAGCACAACATACAATTAATACAGTATTCGATGAGGAATTCGTTCGGTATTTCGGCCGAAAAATGTTCAGGCATGCGTGATGAGAACGTGGAATATTAGAATTTGTCGCAAAGTCAATCATTATAGACAAGGCGGATCAATCCATCTTGGTTAGGAATAGACCTTGCAGATTACGGTGCTGATAACCGCGGTGTAGGTACACCATATACCAATGAATACGAGTGCAGTCTGATGGAAAACGCCGTTAAATATCCATCACGCCCGCCATGAAGTTCCATCAATGGATGGATCCTTCTCTCAAAACATAAACTGCCTTAACGCAATAGATATTGAATTGCCAATTTAATATGTTTGTGTTACCTACATGAATATCATTTGTGCTTATTGTAAAAATAATACTTACAGATCGTACAATTTTAAAAAAAAAAAAAAAAAAAAAAACAAAAAATATCCATAATTTCGCTAATGTCATAGACATTATATGCCTGCATCATAATTTATATTATTATATTATGACCAGTGATCACAGATATAAAAAATTAATAATAACAATACACATATTATACTTTATAGAGTCTATAAAGTACTACATACAACGCACTGCGGATAACTATTTTCATGTATGAAACCAAAAGAGGTATAATTTTCGTCATATTTTCTTTTTTTACTTACTGTAGTGTCAGACGTCACTGTATCAGATTGTTTGTTAGGTGGACTATTTGCTCTTATTAAACTCGCACTATTAGTCGTTGTGATACATATATTTTCATTTGCATCTGATGAGAATGATCCCACTGTATTTTTTGATTTGTTTAGCCAACGATCCATTTAAATTTTTATTCACAAAAAAAAAATTGTTAACAATAAAAACAATTAATGGTGAAATAGGACACGCAATACGAAATAAACGCCGAAATAACAATATCTGCGTCAGCGGCCGATGAATAACGAGTAATGACTGAAGAATCAAGAAATTATTAGAACTTCGTAGAATGTAGATTGTACTATTGTAGATGAGTAAACTAAATTATCGTACAATATGTCAAATGAATGAAAAACCCGACTTTTATCTAATCTCATTTTAACAATGATACAAAATATGTGGATTTATATATAGTTTAAAGTTTTAAAGGTTTAGAATAATACATATGGGTACGGTCCAAATAATATTGATTATAAAAATAAAAATGTAACTGAGAAATATAATAATAATTTAATAATTTGAATTTAATCAATACAGATATTCCCAGGGAGCCACGGAGCCCCTAGACTACTCTCGCGGAGCACAGTTTGAGAACCGCTGTTATAGACCATAATATTATACAATAATAATTTAATATGTCTGTGTCCGTGTGATTATAATCTAAATTATTATCGTCTAGTCCACGTCATGTTAAATGACTCTTGTATATTTAATCAATGAAGGTACGGTCTTTGTAACCGATTCTAATTTTGAGGGAAAATACCTGGTCGCCGGTTACTCGAATTTGTGGATACGATCGTGTTAGATCGTAGGGTACGGTATTATGGAAGACCGCGATTTGGTCACACTGTCGTATAATTGTTGATATTTCTTATCGGTTTCTCCGCCCCTCCATTTCAATTACGAAAGTTTTAAATGAAAATAACGGTCGTTAATTTTTATTTTGTTGTCATCATTTACTATTTAGTATTTACGGAACTACAATACTTAAAATTTATTTTCCACGTTTTATTCCCGATAAATATTTTAAAATAACTACTTTATTGGATTTTAACTCGTTTACGGGTAAGTTGTAATTACAGTAAATTGGTTAGCCTTGAATTATACCGTTATAACTAGGTACTTACTGATGTATTTTAAATTTTCATAAAATTTTTAAGTTTTATTGTTAACAATTTTTTTTTTATGAGCAGAAGGCGTGCAAAATATTTTGATTTTACAATGTCTCAATTTGCGTTTGTTAATGATCTAAAGAATGTGGTTAGAATGGATGAGCCAATTACCAGTGGACCTGCTCCACGTTGGATGAAAAAGAGCATGGATTCTTCTGGGTTAGAATGTGTGTATGTATGTGGGTACAAAAATTTTAAACTTGTTAAATATTCTTTGGTAGTTCGGCCAATACATCAAGGAATAAAGTTTCGACGTCAAGTTCATTTAATGCTAATACAAAAATTCCCAAAGAGACTTCGGACTTAATAGCTACCAAGAAAACTCCATCAAAAACCCCTAGTAAATCAAAATCACCAGGTTAGTGACATTAGTGAATTTTTTATTGCATCTATGTTATCATAGATATCAACAATTTTATATATTATATTCTATGCATAAATATTTTCTTGGCCATAAAATAAAAACAAGTATTAATTCACAAATAAGTATCATTAATTATTAAAAATGAACGGAAATCATATAAGTCGATTTTTCGAAAGAAATAAAATAAAACCTCGATTAAAACATCAGAAATTAAATACTGATAATCATAAGATATTATTATCTGTTGTAAAAGGTAAGTAATTAATACATTAAACTTGTTATATTTGAGAATTATTAAACATTTTACTGTGTAGCTTAGCGATGTTCACAATGTTTAATTTGCAGAGCCTTTATGTTATTAAAAAAAAATTACAGTGCCTCAAAAACCAGGAATGCTAATTTTAAATCATAAATAGTAAAAAAAAAAAAAAAGAATTCATGAATGATTTCTTTTTTAATTTATTAATTTATATTGCATGCAAAACAAAATATCTCGCTTAATTAGTAAACACTATAAATTTTAATCCATTATTTTTGATTTAATTCAGATTTACCAATGGAGTTCTTAGATTACTCTCGTGGAACACAGTTTGAGAACCGCTGCTTTAGCATAACAGCTTTTCAAATTCTTAACTATTGATACAACTTTTTTGTGTTTGTCTTATGTCTAATTCATTCTTCCCAGTCAATAATTTCTATATTCATTTATTCTGCCAAATTAATGTTTTCTTACAATTGAAAAGCAAGTTTTAAATTTATTACATTTTCAAACATCTCTAATATTTATATCCCAATATTTTATGATGTAGAACTTAGAATTACTGATTTATCAAATTATGAACTCTATTGTAATACTAATCAAAATATGTTAGGTATTTAATTTAAATAGGTAAAATAAATTAAATTTTATATTTTAACTGCATTTTCATATTTATGAATTATAATAGTTAAGGAGGATTTAGGTAATACTAAAAGGTTGTCATCTAAAAATAGATAGAAAGCTAACTACTCTAACTTACTTCTTTAATCTAAATTTTTATACTGTTATAACTAGAACATGGATTTGTATGCAAGTATTATAATATGCAATGAAAATTAGACAAACAAACAGTAATCAAAAACTTGCAAATATGAAACGATTAAAGAAATTAGATTTTATTAGCCATAATTATTTCTATATAATAATAGTGTTTATACCTGCTTACATTTTTAAATACCATTCAAATATAGATATTAATAAATACTTCAATTTAATTTCATGAATTGAGTCATTAAATAAATATTTTAATTTTCATAGCTTCAAAATCAGCATCCAACACACCAGCTAAACCAAAAACACCAGGCGGTGACAGATTTATTCCTTCCAGAATGTCCACAAATTTTGACATTAGTCATTTTAAAGTAATACAAATATAATTATGTACTTTTTCTTTATTTTAATTATTTTCATTTCTTGTTTTTATTTGTACAGATGAATCGTGAAAATGAAGACCTTGAAATTAGTCCATCTCAATCTGACTACAGAAAAGCTATGTCTGAGAATCTTCACGGCTGTGATATAAATAATGTACGAGTGTTATCCTATCAAAATAAAGCACCAGCTCCTCCTGAGGTACCTATAATAATAAAATTGAATATTTTAATAAGTACCTTATTTCAATCAACACATTATTTTAGGGTTATCAAAATGCTCTTAAAGTAGTTTACACCCAATCCAAAACTCCAATGAATATCCGTGGTGCCACTCGTTATATACCACATGCACCAGATCGTATATTGGATGCTCCTGAAATTGTTGATGACTATTGTACAGTATTAGTTAAATTTAATTTGTATATTATTAATATAAAATTGTAAAAAACAATATTTACATGTTTAATAGATTTAAATTTAATTGACTGGAGCTTCTCCAACACATTGGCCGTCGCTCTAGGTACGAGTGTTTATCTTTGGAATGCTGACACTGGAGCAATTGATCAACTCTTTGATCTCGAAGGTGCCGACTATGTTACTTCTGTGAGCTGGGTTCCAAATGGAAACCTATTAGCTGTCGGAACTGCCTTAGGGCCTGTACAAGTATGTAATATGTGTAAGATTTAAGTTTTGGTTATATTACATAATATTATTAAATAATTATTTACTTGTAGCTGTGGGATGTAGCTCAAACAAAACGACTGCGTATAATGAATAGTCACAGTTCCAGAGTGGGTGCTATGTCATGGAATACTCATATACTCACAACAGGTTCCAGAACTGGACAACTTGTTCACAATGATGTCAGACAAAGAGAACATGTTGTTGGCACAATTTATTCACACACACAAGAAGTATAAAGAAATAACTGACGTTTATTATTATTTATAATCAAAACATAAACATATTTCAATTTGTATAGGTTTGTGGATTAAAATGGGCACCTGATGGTCGTTATTTAGCTAGTGGTGGAAATGACAATCTATTGAACATATATAGTGGTTTACCTGGTCAGGCAACATATCAATCTGAGCCATTATACAGTTTTAGGTAAGTTAGGTTATATAGAAATTTGAATATATGATTATAAAAAATAATTGTTTTTCTATATAGTCAACATCAAGCTGCTGTAAAAGCATTGGATTGGTGCCCATGGCAAACAAATGTTTTAGCCAGTGGTGGTGGTACAGCAGATCGGACCATCAGGTTTTGGAATTGTAATAATGGTCAGTGTATTAATTCGGTTAATGCCAACTCACAAGTATGTGCTATTCTTTGGTCAAAAACATATAGAGAATTAGTATCAGCGCACGGTTTTGCAAACAATCAGCTTACAATTTGGAAGTACCCTGCATTGACAAAGGTATGATAGTTATTATATTAAATCGACATAGCATCTATTGACCATTTTATACTTGGAAAATATATTAAGTTTGAATTAATAACTATAGACTGATAGTTTTAATTGTACCTTTTGAATGATAGCATACTTAATCATAATCTTTTCTTAAAAATCCCAAAAATGAACACTGTATTCAAGTTGATTAAAATCGATTTTCCTTTTTATATTATGATTTGAACAAAGTGTGCAATAATTTTTTAAAATATATTGATTTATAGATATATGTTCATATGATTTATGATGACTTCTGTAGTTAAAAAAAATAGTTGATACTACTGATGGGTGTGCCACTGTTATAGGTGAAAAGATACGTACAGTTATTTAATTTATATCTGTAAGTAACAAAAACGATTTTGAGCAAAGTTTAATTGTGTCTGTTTCGAAATACTATATATTTTAAGATTTTGATCTTAAAATTATAATTAAAACAAATCACTACATTTTGGTCAACTTTATTATTTTTTTACCACCAAGTACAACTTATAATAAACCTCATATTAAATGTTAAAGTATTTCTGTTGGGTTAAACAGTTTTATCTGCTTAGTACCTACTAATTAAAAACTAAGTAAAAAACCAAAATGCTTTGAACTTTTTATCACATTAAGAAAAAATAAATATATATTTTCTGTCAAAATTTCAAGTTTCAAAGTTTCTACAGATTTCTTTTTAACTGATTACATTATAAATAATGAAACTTTCCTATTTTTGTTCAGTTTTTGAGAAAACTGAAAAATCAAAAAATGACTTAGGCATCAACTAAATCTAAAATGTAACAAAAAGATGTTATTTTTTAAAATTAAAGCAATTTTTCCGTTATTTCAAGACAGAAAAAAACACATAGTAAAACAAATAGATTTCTCACTCTGCTCAGAATCTAAACAAACTTGATAATAAAACTTTAAAAGAATTAATTTTTTTTATTTCTCATTTGTTAAGTATTATAGCCTAAGTTTAGAGATCTAATCCTGATGTAGAAGGGAAACTTCTACTAATATATCTCTGATGCTGAAGATGTTTAACTTGTTATTCTAAATTGTTTCATTTTGTTAGTCCTTGCACTGTTTATCTCAAATCTAAAACTTATAACAGTCTTTGTCATTAACCATTTTGATGTCCTAAATTTAAATTTTGTTCCGACTCATTACTTCTTTTAAAATTTATCCATTTCAGTGATTACCCATCTTTCATTCAGCACTTGTCTCAATAATTTGTTTAATTATTAATTTTCCTAAGGTTGCTGAACTAACTGGACACACAAATCGTATTCTAAATTTGGCAATGTCACCAGACGGTTCAACAGTACTCTCAGCTGGAGCAGATGAAACCCTCCGGATGTGGAAGTGCTTCTTGCCAGATCCAAATAAGAAAAAAGACCAACAGAAACGATCCTCTAGGCCCACTTTACTGGGTCCAGGACTGAGATAAATAATATTTATTTGTTTTCAAATATGTATTGTATCTGTTTAATTGCTATAGAATATTTGTGTTATGTATTTTAAGTTAGTTTCACAGTTTACAACCATTTTTTTTTTTTTTTTTGTTTAAGACTTAATTATACTTTTTACTAGCTAGCATTATATTTTTTATTATTACTATTACTATATTTTTTTTAAATTGTATTGTATATTTTTTTTTATTTGAAGTCTTCTCATATAATTTTAAAATTGCATTTATGCAAAACTAATGTAAAAATTTGAATTTGACTATAACCAAAAATCATATTTATAGTTTTTATCTAATAACATTCATTACTTGTATCAATAAAGCTACTAAATTAATAAATTCTTTGGTTAATTAAAGTTTATTGTTTACATTGCATATAATAACTAATAGTTTAAATATTATTAACAATGAATAGAAAATAGCAATTCAGTTGGTTTGTTTTGTGCAGTAGACAAAACCTATTCGTTAACAATTTTATAAATATTTTAAATATAATAGATCATGCCTTACAACCAACAAACAATAAAAAAAACAACCATTTATTTTAAGTCTTACATAGTACATCCATAAGGCAAGTTTTACAGTAGAGCTCTAGACGGTAATAAATTATAAACAAATGCACAACTATACTACTTAGAGATGAAATTTGTAAAACTGACTAGTATTTTATTAAAAATTGTACTGGACAATTTTTATTTTTTTAAGATGATTGAGTTTATTAAATTGACTAGACTTGTAGAATGCGTGCGTTATATAAAGCGAAACGTCTTGTAAGAGAATTAATGAGGTAATATATTTTAAGATACCGTCTAATCATCTCTAAGTTACAAATAATAACAAAAAAAAAAAATCAGTTGTAACATCTAGGTAAGAAAAATTGGTGAAAACAAAAAAGGAATAAACAATATATATGACATAAGCATGCAAAAAAAAATATAACATAACTTAAATGTAAAACAAAAATAGTCGGATTTCCTTTAAGCTATTGAATGTCGATCTTGGTGACAAGTAAAAAATAAAATAAAGTTATTATTTCTAGGATTATCTGATAAGACTAAAATTTAAAACAAAAAATGTTGAAATTAATTCAAATAACAAAGCCTAATTAAGTAATAGTAATCACAATAAAAGTGCATAATTTAACATTAGTATTTATAGAATTAAAAATAATAAAATAGTTATTACTTAACCTAAATATAATTTAATTAAAGTATGATAATATATTTATTTTTTATTTAGTCACCCTGCAGTAGTTTACATATACAGGAACTCGTTGAGTCCAAATAATAAGCTCTCTGTTTAAGGCACTGTTAACAATTATTTTATGCTTAGGAAATATGTTTATACATAATTTAAAAAATTAATAATTAAAACAAAAAAAAAACCACACCTATAAAAAAAAAAAACAGTGTATAATCCTTATAATTATTTCTAATATACAACCAAATTTAGATATGATAATAAACTGCACAATATTGCATAGTATTTCAATGATAATTAATAATTAATGAGGAAATAATACACAAAATAATAATAATTATTAATAGTAAGAACACTGTTTAAACCGAATTGTAACTAGATGAGCGATCAATTTGTGTTTGGAGGCCATGAATCATTGACATAAGTTTGGCATTTTCAATGAACAATTCTTTCACAATCATATCGGCACTCATCAATTGCTTGTTCTGAAAAAAAAAAACCCAAAAAGAAATATTGAGGCTTCTGAAACAGATTTGGTTGTCTGCAATATACATCAACACTAACTTGTTCTTTTCGTATTTTAATTTGTTCTTCAAGTTTGTCTTGAGATGATCGTAATAGCTTATGTGCCACGTCAATTTTAGTCTGATGTTCATTCCAGATAGCTAAATTTAAAACAACAAAATAATATAAATCATATAATTTAATTAAAAGGTAGTAATGTAATTTATTTCAAAAATAACAAGAGGTATTTAAACAGATGATAATAGGTGAATTTTCTAAACAGCTAAATACCAATAACAAATTAGGAATTTTCATATTCAAGAAATCATATATGTCTGTCCAAGACTATCCGAAACATAGAAGACATCATTTGTTATCAGTTATTAAAAATTATTTTGATATTTTTGAAAAACTTTTTTAAGAGTACAAAAAATTGTTTCAGATAAAGTCCAAATGTTGACTTTATTTTACATAAAATTTATTTTAAAATGAAAAATAGCCAAAAAGAGGAAACATAAACAAATTCAAAATGTCAAAAAAGCAAAATATGACAATATAAAAGTTTCAAAACTAAGTTCATTTTGTTATATTAATTGAACATAATATAAAGATGACCAGTCTTACGCCAAAAAAAAAAAAAATTATAATTTATTAGCAACTAGTACAAAACAATAGTAAAAAAAAATCATTAAAATGTTATAAAAGACCTCATCAAATTTGATATACTAACCGTTAGTTAACTTTTGATGCCTGGCTTGTTCATCATGCAGCTTTTGCTCAAGTTCTTTGTACTTTTTAACATCCATAGACACCTGATTAGCTTGGTTAATTTCCTTTCGCATAAATAACTCCTTGTGGGTGTTCTATACAAAGAAAAATGATTTAACAAAAACAAAATTGATCCAGACCACAGGTAGCTTGACTCTTTCGTTTTAGATTTTGAATGGCTCAAGTAACCAATGAACTTTAATAGGTTAATTAAATACAGTATAATATATATAATTGTGTTAGTTACTTACTGAAAGTACATTTAGGTACTCTTGTAGTTGTAATATTTCATTTTTAAGTATGCTTCTCTTTTGCAATAGACTTCGACATTCTATACCTAATTTTTCACGATTTTTTTTTAAGTCAAATTGCTTATTTTTAAGTTCACTGTAAGACTATAGAAATGATACAGTAAATGTATAAAATATAAATACAAAATAATATATAATTATAAACATAAGAGGAGAAAACACATACCTTTGAATTTTCATAGCATTTTTCACATTCATCTTTGAACTGACAATTTGGTACTTCACGGTCTACTTTTTCAACTGGCATAACAACATGAGTTTTTAATTTTTCATTTTCAATTTTAAGCTTTCTCATCTCCTCTTCTACTTTAAAACAATAATTAGAAAATTCTTGTTGAACACAATTTATCTGTTATACAAAAATTATAATTATTAACTTTTGTTAATTATAGTTATTGACTTTTAATAACTAATTATTTCTGAAAGAATCAAATTATTACTTGTTCTTCGAGCTCAGCATTTTCATCAATTGAAGACAATTTATTGTCAGTTGTATCTTCCAAAACTTCACTGTATTCTTTAATCTTGTTTTCTAAGTCATTCAGTTTGTCTTCACTCACTTTTTTTTCCTATACAAATATAATTTAATTTATTAATAAGTCACGAAAAAAAATTAAGTGTTAAATATGTTTCTATAGAAGTAAAAATATATGATTTTACTTAAAAACATAATTGAGTTATTTAAGTTTTGAATCACAAAAAAATTTATTCTCATAAAATTAGTACTTAGGTAACTAGATATGAACATTACTTACCAATTCATTTAATTTTCGTTCTTCATCTAACTTTTGTGACCAATATTCTTCACACTCAAAGTATTCATTACGCAATGCATCCATACCTTTTTCCAAATCAGTGCATTCATCTTTCAATCGTTTGGCCTCATCCAAAGCTTTATCTGCCACTTCACACAACTTATTGTACCTTAACTCCCAATCTCTTTCTATTTTTTCACATTTATTATGTAATTCTTCATTTTCTAATTTACACTCATTATACATTTGTTTCAATTTTTCAACACTACCATTTGTTACATCCATCAAAGTGGAATCTCTAAATTCAATTTCTGAAGAACTCTCAAATTGTTTATTCAATGATCTTCTAGTAGGATATTTATTTAAAGGAGAAGATGTCATAAAACTACTGGGAGATTCAAGTGTTAAGGATAATGAGTTGTTTTGAGTAATTTCTTGCAAGCTATCTGCTTTTGGTGTTTGTTTCATATGTACCAAATATTCAATTAAATTTTCTAAATGAGACGAATCAATTTGTGATTGAGATAGCTTTGTTTTTATACTATTCAAAAGTATTAACGATTTTTGAGGATATTCTTTATTTGATTTTGGTGTATTATCACACTGCTAAACATAAAATCAATGACAAATGTATAAATAACCAAAGAAAAAAAAATACACACACGTTAACAGTAATTAATACTCAATTATCCATTTACTTTATTCCATGTTTCGAAGTCAGACTCAATGGTATATGTTTCAGAAGTATTTGTACAATCACTTCCTCCTTCTTCAGCAGAAGATTCTATTGTACAGTGTTTCACTTTGCCAAAACAGTTTGGACTGTTTTCTTCAGCTAAGAAATTTCGAACATTACTTTCAAATGACCTGTCTGTATCCAAATTATCCAGTCTAAAAGTATTTCCAATAATTAATGAAAATATGTTCATGTTACTAAAAGTTTAAAAAGGTACATTCACACAAACCGTTTAGTTGCTTCAAGTTCAATAACCAGTTCATCATTTTGGTCTCTTAGACACTTATTTTCATGTTTTAAGTTATCAATTTTTTGCATGAGATCTATTATCTGCTCATTATTCGATTCTAATTCAAATTCCTATAATTTGATCAAATATATTTCAAACACAATAAATACTTATTGTAAATACTTACAAAATAAATTACTTCTAATTTAATAAATTACTACACATTAAATGATCTTAATTTAAAAAGTGGATATACCTTGCACAATGTATAAGCTACTTATTTATGTTGGTAAGTATAAGATAATATATAAGATTTGGAGGTAATTTTTAAAACCTATTGTTAGTATAGTAAATAACAGAAAAAAAACAAGTACTACTCAGTTATACATTTAAAATTTTCATAATTATAAACAAAAGAAACAAGATTCTTCAGTGCCTAGTAATTAGATTAACTCCTAAATCAAGTTAAATAGGCTAAAAATTAGTTGTTTTAAGTGTGAAAGTAAATAGTCAAAACTTCTGAAAATATTTTAAAATAAGTCCTACCAGATGGAATTATTGCATTTTAAAAGTACTATAGAACCATGTCAAAATATTTTACCTTTTTATACTAATTGGAAAAGAGTTTTCCAAGAAAAAAATGATTAGTAAAAGTAGTAAAACTAAATAGCTTTTTTGCTAATCTCAAAATGTATCATTCGTGATATTAATTAAGAATTTATTATAACTAAACTCTTTTTAAATAATGTATAATATTCAAATTGATTGTTTAAATAATATATAATAATGAAATATAATATATTATATGATATAAAAAATTAAATAATAGATAGATATAAGAATAAAATATTCAACAAACATACCTTTAGTTTTAATTGTGGAATTTCTTGTACTTGAACTTCCAGAGAAATATTTTTTTCTTTAACTTCTTCCAGTTGTTCATTCAATTGTGTATTTTCACTTTCTAATGAATGTAATTGCTAAGAAAAGATACATTTTAATTATTATATACATATAATTCCCAATTAACTTTAATTATCTAAATCAAACAAACTTTATTAATTTTTAAGAGTTGAGATTGTAATTCATTTTCATAATTTTGTACGTGCTGCAATTTATCTTTGAGCAATATATTCTGATTTAACAAATGATCTTTTTCTGATTCCCATTGATTAATAAGCGTTTTTCGTTCTTCATGATGTTTGTGTTCTATAGCACTGAATTAAAAAAAAAAATAATAATACATTTATTAAGTACATAATTTGCTGTAGTTGATAAATTTAAAAACTTTAATCTAACGTAATTTTGTCAGCTGATGATTTTTCTAAACGCATATGATTTTCATCAACTTCTTGTGCAAGCATTACTGCTCTATTGTTTGCTGTATCTACATCATATTTTAATTTTTCTCTCTCACAATTCATTTGTTCAATAATCATTCTGTAAGCCAAAACATTCCATTTATTATTAATTATAACCATAATGATTTATTAATGTTGTTATACCCTTACTTGAGCCATTTAACCTGATATTCATTCAAAGAACTTAAAGCTTTTAGCAAAACAAATGGTGTATTAATTGATTCATAATCTGATAATGAAGAATCAACAAAAGTGTTTCGCACTTTATGGAGTTGACTGCTTACAATAGTTACTAGATCAGGTACATATACAGAATCTAGAGATGTATCAATCCCTAATTCTTGTAGTAAATTAACGGACTCGGGTATACCACAGCTTTCCCATAATTCAATAATAGTGCAAATATTCACCATCCTAAATAAAATTAAAAATATTGATGGTATTATATTATAAAATATGTACAATCATTATAACTAATTATAATAATTACTATCATTATTATTACATTGCATTTGGTAAATTATCTTCTCTGTGATAATATGATGTAGAAGAAACTCCAGAAGTTGATGTTTCTGAATTTGGTGAAACAGACCGGAAGTCTGAAATACTGATTATTTCTAGAACTTCTTTAATGGGCATTTTTTCATTGGGATATTTTTCATTTATCTTTTCAAATAATTTTTCATTACAGTCAAAATGTTGGATAACATCAAATAATTGAGTTTTTGATATAAGACCATTTGAAGTAATGCCCATGTGTTCACAAGCCAGACTTAAATTATGTCTATCCATAATCATCCGTTCTTTTAACAAATCTGAAAAGAGTTCAAAGTTTTTTTAGAAAATAAAAATTATCTATTGGAATACCAACATACCATGTTTATCATCACACTGTGATAACATGTCTTTACTTGTAGTTTCGTCATCAGATTTTAAATCTGAATTTATCTACAAATTAACAACATGGAGATTAATATACATAGGAAAATATAAAAAAAGATATCCAACTTACGTTAACATATTCTTGTTTTTGAGAAGATAATATACTACTGTTCATATCTTGAGTTATTTCTGATTGATTTAAGATAAAACTATCATCTCGAGGCTTTGTTCGTCGGCCATATTTTTTTTCACCGAAAACATATTTTGGAGATATTTCTCTAACTGTAAACATAAAAAAAAAAAAAGATTAACTATTAAAATATCATACAAAATCAAACATAAATGAGATAATGTTTGTCTAATAAGGTCACACTATGCTATGTTAGCGTCCTTCATAATAATATTGATATTGAATAACCCCTTTCACTATTGTCACGCTATAAATATAATTTATGATTAATGACTTTTAATATTGATCTTAGTATATATTTTATTGTCATAAAATAATGGATGTTTGATCAGTCAACTATTCTATTAGGTATTATATAATTTAAGATGCATTGGTCAAAAATAATAAAATTAGCTACCCACCTACAGGGACTGATACAAAGAGGGGATATGGGACCGAAGTATATAACTACTTTAAAAATAGAACCTTAACTAAATTTGAAACTGTAACTTAAATATTAAAAATACATTTTTAACACTTGCAAAAAGTGATTTTAGTTATACTAAGTCCAATTATGTAATTTTAGGAACCACCCTTGCTTAATTACCTATTTTGAAAAAATGTAAAAATGCTCTCATTTGACCAGGTTGATGTTCAAAAATATTAAATAGTATACTTTATTATTTAAGTAATAACACTTTTTGAAATGATAAGTAGTTTAGAGGAGAAGAAGATTTAAACACTTTGTTTATCTACTGTATTTAACATGTTAAGTTATAACAACAAACACTACAGAGCTTGATACCATCGATATGAAGACAAGGCTAAATACTTGATTGTATCCTGAAGTAATAGAACAATTAAATTTTAGTGAGAGACATGACTTTTAAAAAAAATACAAAACCTGGAAATAAATGTCAATGAAAAGGTAAATAGCCTCAATAAAATAAATTGTGGGATAACAGCAGAAAATAAGTGCTATTTTTCAATAGTATCATTGTTAAAGTCAAAACCATTACTGAGGAAAACTAAAATCTGGAAATCAAGTTCTAAAAAGTTCTCTAATCAGGCCTATTATACTGTATGCATGTAAAGCGTGGGTATCAATGAAGGCAAAAAAAAAAGAAAAGACTAATAACATTTGAAATTAATATATAAAGGGGGATAAATGGCTCGAGAAAAATCAATATGAACGAAGGACAAAGGGAAATGTTTCATAAACGCAATATAGGAGGTATTTGAAAAAGTTAAAAAATATAAGCTGGGCAAGAGATGTGTGAAGGGAGGAAGATAAGGTAGTTAACAAGGTCACAAATTTAAAGCCGAATAGATCAAAACCAAGAAGCCCATAAGACAGTGGTGGGGAGATCAAATCAGTGAAAACTGTAAGCTCCTAGGAATCAGGGATGGAGAAAGCTCAGTGTTGAATATAAATGATTGGCAAAACATAGTGGGAACAGTGATGGGTCTAAATGGTCTTGAATAAACCAAGAAAAAAAAATAAGATGAGAGAGCTAACACATAAAAAAAACTAAAACAAAGAGCAAACTAAAAAAACACGAAGAAGTAATTTAGCTATTAATCATTTTGAAGATTAAAAATTTAAAAAAATAACATTAATATTAGTACCTGTATAACATGAAATTTACCTGTTCCAATTATTTGTAATTGGTATTTATGATAATCATAATCTGTTTGATAACATTTAACAACCGAGTATTTCCCATAAAGATAAAATAACAATGCTAATCAGTTAATTAATAAATTACAGGTATAAATAATGACACTCATTAGTTATTAGTATTAATCTACTGAATGTGTGTCGAATTAACAATCTCATGTAAAGAAACACTAAATTACGCAGTATTAATATGCCAATTTTATAAAAATAGTAAACTTAGTTGTTATTTAATAATTCTTACAATAAGTTAATAACAATAGTAAATTTTATTACTTAAAAAATATATTTTGTACTAATCCTCAACTTTTAATGAGAATGTTGTAATAATTTAAATAATACCTTATTTAATTTCATAATTTCATTTATTTCTGTTCACTATATAAAAAGTTTTTAAAATTATAATATATATTATATGTAAAGTTTTATTATGTACTTTATATTTTGAATTAATTAAAAATTAACTAGGTATGTCTATTAAAATAAATATATAATTTATTATACCATAGTTATTATGTATATTATACATTTACCATTCGTGTATTCATTGTAAAAATTTTAATTTAATATTTTTATATACATTCCTCAATATTATTAAATTGCAAATAACCATTCTTTTGTACAGAAAGTTAAAAACAAATTAGAATACCTAGACTATTAAGTTTAGTTGACATAGATATGTCAGGAAAACTTTATTAATAATAACAAAAAAAGACTTCCTAGGACAATGGGGATAGGTGCAACCATTGTTATAGATAATTTAATGTATACCTGTAAGTAAAGATAAACTATTGCTTATAAAAAAACGAATCTGAGCGGAGTTCAGTTGATAGTGATACTTTGTCAACAATATATATATATAAGTCATTTTATAGTAAAATAATTAAATAGGCTTTATAAATTTTCTTTAATATTATTTGGTTAATGTTGTACCAATTTTCCCAATTTTTCTGTTTTTCCATGTTTTTTACATTTACTGGGAAAACTCCTGAGAAAATCAAAAAATGACCTCTCTAAAGGGCCTTCCTAGTGAAATTTATTTTAAGAAACATTGCTATCAATAAAAGTTGGAGTAAAATTTCTAGTAGAAAAGTTATGCAAGGAAAAAAAATGGTAATATACATCTTTTTAAAACTGTAAGCATCTTATCTCTATTCAGAATCTAAAAAAAAACTTATAGGTACCTCATACAATATAATTATTAGTATAAACAAACCCCCCCTTGTGCAAACATTTGGCTGGAAATGGATTATAATTTATGAAAATATTTCAATAATTGTAAAATAAATAATATTAAAATTAAGAACTTAGGGCTCTAGAAAAAAATAAGTTTTTAGTTCAATTTTTCGTTAAAATTATTATGTCAATTTTAATTGACATTGACAAAATCCTTTCAACGGGCACCTTCTAATTTAATATATTCCTTTATAAGGTTTGGAAAAATGTATAGATTTTGTTTAGTTAATACAAAATAGACGCATGTCAACAAAAATATATGATAATAAAATAATAGGCTTATCTATCTGTGAACAATAATATGGTGAAGTGAAAGGAATGTAGAAAACAAGGTCAAGGTATAAAAATATTTGATAATTTCTATACTATAGTGGTACCTGTTTATATTTATTGAAGTCTTTTTATTTTAATGAATATACTTATTGATACCTAAACAATTTTTTAAACAAGATAGAAAAGAATAAATATAGTTCTATTCTTACCAGGAGAAATGTCCCTAGTCTCTTCCTTTAAACCGTTATTAGCCAGATAAACAAGAGCATCTCGAAATTGTTCAAATGAAACGTTTGAGTTTTGATCTAAGTATGACCATATTTGTTTACGTTGACTAAAATCCAATTGCAATGTTTCACAAAGAGCATTCACTTCCTTATGATCCAATTCATCGTTTTCATCACTTTCAAAACTTTTGAATATATTATACAATTCTTTTTCATAAGGTTCTTCCATAATTTCGTGTCAAAATCATCACCAGTACTGCAAAAATAATAAAACCATACTATTTGTAATGAAGATAATTATTAACGCAGATGAATAGCAATAATGATACATTAGTAATTTATTAAAAACAATTAATCCAAAAAAGTTAAAATTAAATAGAGTAAATTAACACTCGAATTCAATATGTTCGTCACGGTGTTGAATTATTTACATATTGAACATTAATATTTCTATTAAGAACAATTGCCTCAGTATGTCAATCAATATTAACAGCTAATAATAAAAATTACACTCACTAATTAATACAATGTGGAAGTAATCAAATATTACAGATTTGAAATAAGTCAAGAATTTAAGAATGACTGTTTCGATAAGATTTACAAATGACGAACTCGTAAAAATATATTAATCCCAGCATAGATAAAAGAAATAGACACAAATCACGAAATCAGAAATTGTCTTTATCAATGTTTCAATAAATTTTATCATTTTCTTGTATTCACGGAGGTTGTAAAATATCAACTAAATAGCACAAATTCTTGTAATATTTATTTGAGGTTACTTTATTTCAAAACTTGTATTTACAATCAAATGTGAAAAATTTAAAATCATTTAATATTTATATTTTTGTATATATTATTTTCAACTATTTGTACAGTGAAATAATTATAAGTCTTTGTTTTCCATTCTAAGTTGCAACTATAAAGTAAGTCTACTGAATTTTTTTTTGAGCTTATTATTTGCTTTATGTCTACCTTTCTAGACGTGTCTACTCTATAATTTTGTGTTTATTGATAACAAATCAACATTATTCATTGTAATAAAAGTCACCAATTGCAGTAAATTTCAAAACAAAATGAACACTGTAAATGCTCAATGCATTTATTTGATTATGAATTATAATGTCGGATGTTCAATTGTAAAAACATTGAATAATTTTAGATTCCATGAAATGTTTAGTTGATGTTGGTTTTTGCATAAGTCAATCTACATATTATACAAATTTATATTTGTAGTTGATAAACATTCAATTCCAAATTAGATTTGTTTATTTTTATTTTTATAGAATTTTATTTACAGGAAAACGAATCATGCCACAGAACGAGTACATGGAAAGGCACCGTAAATTATACGGTCGCCGATTAGATTATGAACAACGTATGCGTAAGAAGGAAGCCCGTGAACCTCATTTACGTTCTGATAAGGCGAAACGTCTTCGTGGTCTAAAAGCTAAACTCTATAATAAGGAACGCCGTAATGAAAAGATTCAAATGAAAAAGAAGATCAAAGAGCATGAAGAAAAATTACAAAAAAAAAAAGAAGAGAAACCTAAGGAAGGAGCATTACCAGTTTATTTACTTGACAGAGATATCCAATCAAATGCCAAAGTACTATCCAACATGATTAAACAAAAACGTAAGGAAAAGGCTGGCAAATGGGATGTACCTATACCCAAAGTGCGTGCACAAGCTGATGCTGAAGTATTTAAGGTGATGAGGACAGGCAAATCTAGAAGAAAGGCGTGGAAGAGAATGGTGACCAAAGTTTGTTATGTTGGAGAAGGCTTTACACGTAAACCACCAAAATTTGAAAGGTTTATTAGACCAATGGCTTTACGTTTTAATAAGGCACATGTAACTCATCCAGAACTTAAGGCTACTTTTTATCTACCAATTATTGGTGTAAAAAAGAATCCTAATTCTCCTATGTATACAAATTTGGGTGTCATAACTAAAGGTACTGTAATAGAAGTGAACATCAGTGAATTGGGTCTAGTCACACAAACTGGTAAAGTAGTATGGGGAAAATATGCACAAGTTACTAACAATCCAGAAAATGATGGCTGTATTAATGCTGTACTTTTGGTTTAATTTAATATTTACCTAATATATTTTGGTTATTTCAAAAAATAAATATACATGGTTATTTTAATGTTATTGTTATTTTTGTACTTATATTTAATTTAATAATAATTCTATAAATTATAATTATGTTATTTTTTAATATTGGTTAGTATACTATGTTTATTAACAAATAATGAGTTACTCATACCAATTTTTTGTTCTACCATTTTAAAGCAAAATTAAAAAATAATTTAATTTGTCTCTCCGTTTCCACTTTTGCTCCTATTATAGAACTGTTGTTTCATCTATATCACCAAACTAAACCAGAAGTCAACAACAAGAAATTAAATTTTTTTATTTTAATACCCATCAACAATTATGTTTGAGCCACCGTTTAGGGGTTGAAATTTAAACATCCATCTTAGAGATGTATGCAGACCCTTTCAATAGCAGCTTCTATATTAATAATTTTAGATTTTTGGTTAAATTCAGCTATGGATCACACATATAAACATTGACATTTATTATCATAAAATAATAATAATACAAGTATGTTAAATGATTAAACTACCAATCCACAAATTACTTCCTCACTAGTTTCATTTGACATAAATAATTTTGTAATCAGCACACATACTTATGTGTTGTTATTAATTCATGTTATAACTATAACTATAATTACCTATTAATATGTAGGTAACAACTATTGATAGAGCTCCGAACTAATAGCACCTAAAACCCACAAAAAAATATTTTAAAATATTTTTTAAAAAGGTTGAAGAAAAAATCTTCTAACTCGTAGTATACAATTTTCTAATACTACAAACATATATTTAATCTTTAAAAATTTAAAAATAATTTGTTTGCATATTATAAAAAATATTACCTACTTATGATTTTGTTTTAATCATATTCGTACTATTAGGAAATATTATTTTATTAATTGAGGCGTTAAAGGTAGTAATTTTATAGTCCCTATAATTTTTATTTTTAATTGTTTTAAAAAATTTATTTTAACTGCTACATAATCTCAGCCAAGGTAATGAATATTGAATTTTATTTTATTAATAAACTGACCAACACTTGGAATGAAATGTTTCATATAATAACAGTAGTGGTATACATACATCTAAAAATCTATGCAAATTGACAGTTAACTACTGCAATGTGGCACTCTAATGTTTTCTATCATTTGATACCACTGACAAATTACTGCTAGAACTGTACCTATTGATGTAATATGAAATTGTTCATATTACTGCTAACATAAATGTCTGTCAATGTGTTAAACAAGATTCAGAATTATAACATTTGTCCTAAAAGTAATTGTACACATATTTTATTAAAAGTTTTATTCAATGACAAATATTACATTTAAAAAATGTGGATAGCTATTGTGTCAAGTGTTATTTTCATAAGTTTTATTAAGTTTATTGGTTACTCAATGGTCGGGTGAATTTATTTTAGGTATCTTCATTAAAACATTAAAATTGAATTTTAAGGCTTGTTAATATGTAAATATGTACAACATATATTGTATCTTAACCTCTTCCAGGTGTTAAGTTATTAAAGTAAATTTAAGTCAAAAATAAAATCAGCTAGGCTAGATTATAGCTATAGGAAAGTCAGGGAAATGTAGTAATAATAATAATTTGTTAATATTTAAATATTTTTAGACAAAAATGCATTAATGGCTTAGGTGAAATATCTCTATTGATTTCAATATATTATTACAAATTATATATCAAACTTTGGAATCACAATGCAATTTTCAAATAGTAAATTAGATGAGTTTGCTTATATGACTGAACTATGGTTCAATAAAAATCAATTCATAATGTTCATATATTTATTTTTAAGACAACTAAATAATTTTAAACAACAGGAAATCATTGTAAACATTACACACCACTTAGAATCATGAAAAAAAATTAGCTTAAATACACAAGTAATTTTATTTAAATACTTACATAATACAACATATTTAAAATAAAAGCTAAAGGTACTTAGTAAAAAAAATAATAACATTAAATATAATAAAAAATAACATAGGTAGGTAGTAGTACAAAGTACTATTTACAATATCATAATTTACATGTCAAATGAGTGTTTATATTTTCTAATATAACTATTATGATATTACAGTTTCTTTTTAGAAAAATTTTTCCTAAAAAAACCAATTGGAAATGAAGTCAATAAATTAACAAGTTAGGAAAGCAGACTACGAGCATGTAAAATGTCTGATTTCTAAACTTATTTGGTATAAAAAAACTATAATTAATATATGTTCCTGTATTTTGTCCAAAGGACCTAGCCCATATAAATTAATAAAATAAATCTATTTACAATATTAAAAGTTATAAAATAGCAATAATGTATTAAAATCTAAATAAATTTAATATCTTAATTTGTAAATAGTTCACTTGACATTTTAAAACTACTTGTAATGGTTTAATTGATAATTTTTTAAACTTTTAAAGTACTTTCATTATGTTTACCCTTTAGACTGAACAAAGCAAGGAATATTTCATTATGTTTTTTTTTATATGTTTAAACAACTTTTTTACTAGAAATATTCTAATCAAAAACTTTCTTATAGCATTTTTGATCTAGTTTGTGCATTTATAAGGTTAATTTTTTGACTTTTTCTTAATTTACTTAATAAATGGAAAAAATGGCAATTATTTTATAAATATTTTACTTAAAAATTTATATTTAAATAATAATAGTAATAATAATTTTACAAATAATATACATTCACACTATCACGTAAAATAGTTGAATACGAATAATACCATTCATTCACAAAGAGCAACTGACAGAGCTTTCCCCAGATAGTTAGGACCGTAGTTTCTAGTGGATGCTCTACCAGAAAAAGTAATGATATAATCTCAATAAATACAGTTAAAAATAATTGAAATAGACAAAATTTTTATCATACATTATTATTGTTTTAAAATACATTATATGTATAGTTTTGATGATAGGAACGATTTTTGCATTTATTATTTATGTTTATATTCACATGCTTAGCATGTCCCGATAATTTTCTTTAAAAAATGAGTATTTATTTATGTACAAATTATATAAATAAATAATTAAATAAAGATGACTAGGTTAAATTTTAATCAAATTATTTAACAAAAACCTAGAGGACTATAGGATATTTTTTTGACTATTGATTGGCACCATATTCATAGCTACTGTACTAATAATAACAATAATACATATTTCATAAACCATGAAGTTTTGTTTTATGCGTTTTTGCAATGTATACAATATACATAGTATAATGTGAAACAGATTTCAGTCATTAATCAAATTTTATAAAAATGAAGTAATTACCTTAAACTACAATTAATATGGCTTAAATTAAAATAATATTTACAATTATGTGTTTAATAATTATTTCTAGAGAAGTCACATTTGATATACTTATTTAATCAGAATCACTTAGAATAAATGTATCCCTAATAGGACTTTATTTGCTTAGGGCTATTTAATAATAGTAATATAAAATTTAAAAACCTATTCTGGTGTAAAAAGAAAAGATATTTAGATGGTATGAGTATGTTGAGAAAGATATATGTGCAATAATCAAAAGATAAATGAGGCGAGTATAAATGGAGAAACCAGGACGTGTTGGGTTATAGAACAAATAATAAGGATTGAAATGTGGATATGATTATGGATAGTGATGTGGAAAGCAAAAGTAAGAATAGCTGACCAGTGACCACACTTGCATGTGATAAAGCCATAAAGATCATGAGGAAGAAAAAAGATTATCATATAAAATTTTTACTTTACTCAAAAATCATAATTAATATATTATTTGACTAAAGCTGACATTTATGCAGTATTGGTAATTACCATAATAGGTTTGTTGCAAAAGTATTATGATTAATATAATAATCATATAAATGATACTTCATTAATATTCATATAATAAAATGCACTAATAAAAAGTTGGTTTTTTTATAGTCAATGACCCTAGTCGCTGAGAAAGTTATTTTACTAAATAAAATAAAGTTGTTTTATATAATATTAGATATTTAAGTCTTATACCAATGGTATTCACAAACAAATGTAAATTTAATTATAATAATGATTTGGCTTTAGTTATACTTCTACAATATTCTGATGGTATTCCTAAACTCTTTAAGTCTTCAAAAGAAGACTTTAACATTTGATTTTTAAAATAGTATAACATGGCATCCCAACAAATAGCATGTAATTTGGGCACTGAAATCCATGCACACTGTATGTTATCATTAGGGCTTATAGAGTATGAATATAAATGAGTTTTACAAACCACACCATCATAGTAGTACAATTGACCTGCTGGAGTAATTGTCATAGAATGAAAATAAGTGGGTTCACGTAAAAAAAATGACTTAAGAAGACACCATTCTAAAGTAGCTAGATTAAAACGCCATATGTCATTAAATGATTTTACCCCATTATAACCACCACTCATGTATACAAACTCTTTTTGAACTACACATTGCACCCATGCATGATGAATCCGATTTACAGGATAACAAAATGAATTTTGACAGTCGGGCACCGTTTGAGAATACTGCCATGTGTTAGATGATAAATCAAAAATGTGTATTTTCTAGAATATAATGAAATAAATATAAAATAATTAACAAAAACACATCATATAATATATAGCTCACTTGAAACATATTCATATACCCTGTAATTGCATTAGTATTTGTAGATGGAAAATGAACACCTCCAAACATGTATATTTTCTTGTTATAATATGCCACTTCATGTTTGAATTTATATGTAGTATCTGCATGCCAGCCCCGTGCCTCATATAATAACTTCCATTTTTTAGTGCTCAGATCCAGCCTATATACATCCATTTCATGTTCATGTTCAGCAACTCCATTTACAGAGTATAAATATTGACCATCAATAATTATCGGTTGGCCATATCCATTTTTAGGTATTCCATCTGTACAATGAATTTCTTCAAATTCTACACCATTTTCATTGTGTTCATTTGATAAATCTCCTACATACAGAAATGAAAAAAGAAATAAATCTAGCGACAATAAATATGAATTATTATATACCAATAAATGTTTGATACTTTGATTGATTATGATAACGAATGCCTTTTCCACCGTGAATGAATATAATACTTCCTGAAAGTAAGACAGAATTGAATTTTAAACTTCCTGGGAAATTCCTACAAGTAATATTTTCCCAAAGACCAGCAATAAAGTTGTACTTCCACAAAGATCCTTCCACATGCTCCTAAAATTAAAAATTTGTTTACAATTTAATACTGTTCTAAGCAATAGTCAACAGTCAAACTCACCGTCCCTAGAGTGACACCGACATTTACCAATGGTTGGAGAGAATGACCACATGCGTATGAAAATATAAAGTCATTATTGCATGCAATATTATGGTCTACTTTGGGAAGTGGACGATCTACAGGCGGTTGGGTCTTGTCTTTCAATGTGAACACAAATGGTTTGAATTGGTATTCCAATGGTTCTGTGTCCATGATTTATGTTAATATGTATTCGTAGATGACTTTAATAAATTTCGCTAAAAACCTGAATGTATTGAACATTTATTATTTATTACTTATGTTGCAGATTGTATAAGGTATATTCATAGAGTAATATTATGACTATATGATTATATTATTGTCAACAATTAAAATACACACCATAAACACTGTGATCGAGATATAAACCTTAACAATTAACATCCTTTATAATATTAAATTCGACCCAATTCACTGTACAAATTTATAAGTAGTTAAAAACTGTAATTTGTTAGTTGAACGCATATACAAATAAATCAATAGTTTATTAAAATTGAATTACATATTTTAAATCGTTATTATCATTATAAACAAAAAAATTGGATTATTTTGTTGTTACCAGTCGTTACCGTTGATAATTTCTGATCACTAAGGTTCATATATAGATAATAAAGAATGGATAGGCCATAATTCCGGGCGGCGCGATCTAGACATAAACACATTAGTAATAATAAAAATAAATAAAATTAACAGTTTACTATTTTTTTTTTTTTTTTTATCATAATATTTCTGTGGTTCCAGAAGGCGAATGTCATTAATTTATCCTTTACTAAATTGTTATAATATTGTTTGAGGTTTGTATTTTGTTTACATTTTGCGGCGGCATCGTGATAACGTTGTATCTCAGTCATGGAAATGCATAGATATTTATTATCTATATAGGTAGTTCTTACCTATTCCATGTACCTTAAATAAGTTCATACTTTTAATTTTCGAATAGGAACACTCCCCCCCCCTTTTGAACACAAATTTGAATAGGGAATATTTTTATATTTTTCTAGACATTTTGATATGCATAACACTAATATCAGATTTACCGTTTATGAATTATAACAGTTTAAAGTTTAGATTGGAGGAGTAGGGAAAGATAAATTTATTACATTTGTCTACAGCACTGTTTCTCAGACTGGTGAGTTCCGAGTCAATTTTTGATGGATCGCGAAAATTATTTCATAAACAACTTTTTGAAAAGTGAAACCATGCAAGTCGCGGTAGATTTTCGGGAGAAAATTTGGGTCGCGGTCCTAAAAAGATCGAGAACCACTGGTCTATTGACATAGTAATATGAACAACGAACAATATTATAAATTATGTGATTCATCCAAGTACAACTTATCTATGGCCTATAAATCTAAATGGTATGACACACAGATTTATATACATAGGTTCATATTATGTATGTTAATATTTATCTGTGGATGTGCGTGATTTAATATTAACCATGAATAACCATTAAATTAATATATTTACATTTAAAATTATTTGTAGAATTGTAGAAGCTATAGTAAAAATTATATTTTTTATAAAATATATAATTTATTAGGTCCTTTGCCTAATACCTAACAAGAGGAAGTACGGAATACTTGTGTATGTATTACCCTATATCTTTGTTTATATTAAACACACACGAAACGGACAGAAAATACAAAATAGATATGTTAATGACGACTGATGAGGTTTTTCAAAAATTGACCACTGCGTGACTTAGGGACTGGAATCGGAATCGAAAAAATTGATTTAGAACTGGTCTTGAAGAAAATTTGAAAACTGGAACATTTAATGGAACCCATATTTCTCAATTCGATAAATCGGTACCTTTTATATAAGGTAGAAATATTTTAGGTTCTTATCGATTTCATAAAATAACAAAGAAAACTACTTAAAAATATTAATCATTTGATGAAAATAATAAATTACTCATATTATTAAAATAAAATATACAATGAATGTAAATTATAATCATTTTTAAATAATCAGCTTTACTCCTCAATCCCAGATTACTATATGACGAAAATGACCTTTGTACGATCAATGTTCACAATTTAATCTTTGATTTTTATATTATTACTCAAATATTAATACTCGTAATACGATTACGAGTATAATCATTGTAATAATACATTTCGCTGCACTATCTGTTTTGTTTATAATTTATACCTTATGTTATAAATCATAATATTCCCACACCTGTATGTACGATCAAAATAATATGTTTCGATCGTTTGATGTCATACGTAGATTAGTTGTACACATGCGCTCGTGTTAAATGCACTGTGGATAGTATAAATTAATATTTTTTTAGTGTATCTATTCGATAATTTATTAAAACAATTCGATAAAGTTTATGTGTGTATACCTAGGTACTTTATATTATATTTTTTAAAGTTTTAAATTATTACATAATTAGTTGTTATAGTGTCATTGTTTGCAATTACAGTATAAAATTAAAACAAAACATTATACTAAGGTAAGTCATCACAAGTATCTGTTTTATAATAATAATTAAAAATTATTCAATATAGTACAAAAAAATAAAATAAACATTTTTTCAGGTTGGTAATATTTTTTTTCTAAGGCCATGGAGATTATCCTATCAAAATATCCTCCTTTATCTTTCTTTGTCTTTTTCAACCTTCCGTCAGCCTCAATTCCTAAGTTCCAATTCTGAGAAGTTTGCTAATCCTTTTAACACAATCGTGGTCTTACAATTGATTATTTTTTCCTCTTGGGTTTTCTACTACCTATGGATTTTTTGCCATTTAGTTTTGTTTCCTCCATGCGTGGCGTATTTAAACAGCTCCTTTCATCCCATATTCCATCTATCCCTGTATGTATTCGTCAATACGTTGCCCATTTAAATCCGTCTTAACACTTTCTTTTGAAGAAATACATAGTCTAGATCCTTGATTCCTTTAAATAGGTATAGTAATATTGTAATATCCACTTAATTTCAATCGATCCAGGTGATATTGGGCATTTCCTTACAATAGAAAAAATGATTTTTAAAGATTTTAAATAATTTAATTCATATTATGAGTTGTAGATATGACAATGTAGTTATAGACATTGTACAAAATGTGAATTAAACGGTTATTTTAACGACGTGGCATATATTATTGCAATGCGCACAAAAATATAACTACCTATACAATATTTTATATTGTGTTTATACATTTACACGTAGATGTGTAAACTCAAAAAATATGATCAAGTGGCATAACTGCATAAGTAAATATTTAAATTGTATACCTATTATGAGTTGTAGATAGGTATACCTATTATGAGTTGTAGATAGATATACCTATGAGTTGTAGATAGGTATACCTATTATGAGTTGTAGATAGGTATACCTATTATGAGTTGTAGATAGGTATACCTATTATGAGTTGTAGATAGGTAT
>CABPRJ010002424.1:101704-267627 GCA_902439185.1 Cinara cedri
ATACCTATCTACAACTCATAATAGGTATACAATTTAATTATTTACTTATGCAGTTATGCCACTTGATCATGTTTTTTGAGTTTACACATCTACGTGTAAGTGTATAAACACAATATAAAATATTGTATAGGTAGTTATATTGTTGTGCGCATTGCCACGTCGTTAAAATAACCGTTTAATTTACATTTTGTAATATTTTCTATTAATACCTACTATTATATTATTTATGATATTATAATATAATATTAAATACCTAAATGTAGGTCATCGACCGTCGTTGACTACTTTCAGTTAATAATTTTATGTTATATGTGTACACTGCATCGTATCGTACCTTCGAGGGTGTCATGTGTTATTTTTGTCTCCGTCTTACAAACATACGATATGAAAAAATTTGAGTTCAGCACGGCAACATTGTGTTGTTAGTTTTAATACTAGAGTTAATTGACCAATTATCAAACTTAAAAATAAAAACATTATCTATCTGTGTAATAGTTTTCTTTTTGATATTTCGGCCCTAGGAGAATTGTAAGGGGATATATCACTCTCTACCAATGAAAAATTAATTTTTAGTCAGTAATTATAAAAAAAAAAAAAAAAATCTGAGTAGTCGGAATACGCAAGTGAGCGTTATGGCAACGACTAAAAAAAATTATGTCAAAATGGTTGATAAGCACAAAAAAAATAATAGTATCGATTATCGAACATCGAAAATGAGGTAATGTTTGGTATCAATTTCGATATTTCGTTAAATTAAATTAATAAGTGATAATCGCGTTGTAGTTAAAATTCAGATAGATTAGATTAAATTAATTTTTATTTTTTATTTTATCATGTGATAGAACATCTAAAATCTAAATAGTGTTTTATAATAACCATAAGTGATATTAATGATAATTATTTATATTTGATTTTTATTTTCTTTATTTTTAAACAAAGCTAGGTATTGAGAATCGAAATAAAACGGCTAAAACGAGTATCATATTATATCGAATTATATATTTTTGGTGCCACCCATCTCTATATTATAGTGTTACTTGATTAGTAAATGTATCGGTCATTAGTGTACAATATAGGTTAGGGTATTCCTTAATTTTTGATTTTAAAATATGTTTGGTCTCACCCCCTAATATTGTGCCTATATGGATAAAAACGAACTACAAAAAGTTTTGGTTCGATCAGATAAGGTTAACCCGTGCCGACTTGTGATTTAAGTTTGAACTTACTACATTTTTCAATATTTACGAAAATTTTCGACATTTTCGTAAATATTTCGTTAACCTTTAGAAATATCGATATTTTTAATACTACATATTTTAAAGTAAATTAAATTTGCTATAACTTTTATTTTATTACATTTTTTTATATCTCTAATGGTTCGTGAATTATATTGATTTGACTCTAAAAAAATCCTATAGAATAAAGAAAATTAATATTGTTGTTGTAAGGTGCTTTTTTTAAAATCTGGATAAATTTTCCGATGTTCTTGTACACATTTTAGTATAAATTGTATTCTTCCATCAACTTCACGGCTCTCTCTGCAGTATCGTTAACTATTTTTAATGAATTAATAATTTGTTTACCATTTATGTAACTTTCACTAGATTCCCAGGAAGTCGGATCATGTTTTAAGAATCCGTCATCAATGTTAAATCGGGAAAATAGTTTTAAGCTTTCTTCTGTTATAAATGCGTCAATATTTTTTTCTGTAAAAATTATAATATTAAATATAATTAATTGCTTATTTTTTATTTTATGAATTATTAAACGTATTCAATATATTTTTTAAACTTAATGTTTATTTACTTACCAATAAATTTATCATCTATTTTGTTTGGTTTAATTATCAATCGTTTGGCCGGATATTTTGTCGCTTTTTTTTTNATTTGGCAATGGACAAGTAAACCAAGCTTTGACGTAAAATTTAATAATAAAAACACAAATTTCACCGATTGCTTTTTTTGTTAAGTCGGAAATATTGTATTGGCTTCTAAACAAAAATATTTTTAAGCAATAAATTGCTCGTGCCATCCACCGGGCTTGATGCATGGCTCCGAGAGGATGCATTTTAATTTTATTTTCCAAATTACCGCCAATAAAAATAAATATTAACTTCAAAAATTCACGATAATCTCCACGAGGATGTTTAGTTTCTATTTTACTTTTAACAAAATTCAGAATATCTTCTTTAAGATTTTCTAAAGCAGCGCCACATGCCTGATCATCAATTCCGATGTTATATTTGTTAATATCTAATTTATGCCATTGTTTTTGAAAATTTTTAAATAATGGAATGGCTGGGCTTGATGTAACTTCTGGTATTTTAATTTCAAAAACAGATCTCAAAATTAGCTCATAAATATGATGCCTACAAGGAAGATATAATAGGTCTTTACCGAGTTTTTGTTCAATTAAAATACATGCTCCATTTAAGCGTCCTGTATTGGATGCAGTTGTATCACAACACAATGCCTGAACAATATCACATAATCCCCATTCTTGTAATGCATTACACACAGCTGCAGCCTGTTCTTCGCCTGTCGACCGCTCAAGTTGCGGAACATTTATAATTTGCTCGATATTCGTACTTTTTATCACAATTGGTAGTCGTTCTATAGTTGTATTTCTCATTTTAGTGTCTAGTAATAATTTCCCATCCCAATGTACAACCACGTAATTAGGTGCAGATTCTTTAAATCGTAATTTAATTAGTTCACTGCGCTCGCGACGATATATTTCTCGACACCTATGTATAGAAGTTTGATTTATAACATATTCCTCAACATTAAAATTTAAGGCTTCTAAAGTAGCTTGAAGAACATATACTGCATCCCGTATGCTTAACTGGCACCTATCTAAAGCTCCGGCTAGTTTTGGTGTAATAAAATTAATTTTTCCTCGGCATTTTTTTTTCTGGAGGGGGCTCTATTTCTAGTGAAATATTCATCTCTAATTCTGATGAAACACTAATTTCTGAACTCTCATTTTCTGAAGTACTATCAAATTGAATAAAATTCAATGACGAAGTTGAGGGACGATCTTTATTATAATTATCTTTTCTATTTGCTTCATTCAACTTTCGTTGAACTTTCCTATTTTCTTTTACTGTTCCTGTAATATCTTTACCTAAGAGACATCCTGAATGCCCGGGCAAACGTTGGTTCAATAAAAATTGTCTATCAACGTCAATTTTTATAAATTTTAAAGCATCGGAATGAGCAATATCGAATAACAAATTTAATTTATTTTTAAAATCGTATTCTTTTAATCTATATGACTCACCTACTTTTGTAGAATTTTTTTGGAGACTGCGCCATTCATTATATAAATTAATTAATTTGTCAATGCAATGTTGAATCGCTCGAATAGGAATTCTTGCTTTTTCCCAAAAAATACAACATTCACGCACAGCCAACGCTGCACTTTCCCTAACAACAAGGTTAACAGTTCGCATATTGTAAAAGAATACTGAAAGCATTTGACCGTTTGATGGAAGCTTGGAACCGTGAATTTGTGTCTCTTCAGACCCGATTAAAAATATTTGATAATCACTTCTCAGTTTTTTTGACATTTTTTTATTTATAATAATAAAAAACGGGATCAATTTCAAATCATACAACGACAAACGACGGTAAATGTTAAATCTTCACTAAACAGATATTACGATCAAACTAACATTAATAATAAGGTACAATTGTACCAAAATAAGAACCAGACTTATCTTGCTATTAAAACGTAATATCAAAATAATTAACCATACGAATAGGTACTATCTAATCTATTGATATTTAATTTTTATGTACGGAAATATAGAGAAATAATTAGGTGAAAGAGATTAGATTAATATATTATTATTGTGAACATTATACTTGTATTGTGATTGTTATATTACCAGCGATAATATGAAGGCAAAAATACATAAAATAACTTTATAGAAAATTTCATATGAGAGTTTTGTAAAAATTATTTTAGCCCGCACAATAATTCATAATTATGAAAAAATACCTAAATTGTGTTTTTTTGGAGTCAAATCAATATAATTCACGAACCATTAGAGATATGAAAAAATGTAATAAAATAAAAGTTATAGCAAATTTAATTTACTTTAAAATATGTAGTATTAAAAATATCGATATTTCTAAAGGTTAACGAAATATTTACGAAAATGTCGAAAATTTTCGTAAATATTGAAAAATGTAGTAAGTTCAAACTTAAATCACAAGTCGGCACGGGTTAACCTTATCTGATCAAACCAAAACTTTTTGTACTTCATTTTTATACATATAGGCACAATATTAGGGGGTGAGACCAAACATTTTATGATATTTTTTTCTCATCATCTATAGCTAAGGAACACCCTAGTATAGGTACATACCTATTGTGAGCTGATATTATATGACTGCTATAAACGATTCGGTAACGACATTTATTCAGGAAAATGGTCAAGTATTTGTTAAAAATTTATATGGTTTATTCATATTTTATTTATCTGTACCTGTTTAGTACCTATAGTTTGCAAGAATAACACAAAACTTATAATACCTATAATTACCTATATAGCTATATTTGTCATAGTGCTATATAGTCTATATCCTTATGAATATCGATTTACTACCTAATAACGTATACGTATGTGCAAGCATATCTACTGTGCAGTGGTTTTTATATGTTCGTAGTCGACAAAAAAACTTCAGACTTGAAAACGTTAAAAACGTATAAATATATTTTTCTAATTATTGGTTGTTTTTGTGCTAAATTCATTGCAGATGGAATATGTATTACCGAATCGTTGTAAATCAGAAGTTCGACTCGATGGAAAGACGGTCATCGTAACGGGAAGTAATACGGGCATCGGGAAAGAAACGGCAATGGAATTTTACAGAAGAGGTAAATACAATAATATTTTAAAAATGTGTACAGCTTTTTTGATATTATTACTGTTGTTACCGCTATTGTATTATAATTAAAACTATTTCATATATCATTTGTTCAAGGCGCCCGGGTGATAATGGCATGTAGAAATTCTTCTAGAGCACAAACAGCTATAGAAAGTATAAAACAAAAGACTGAAGGAGAAAAAGATGTCGGAGAATTGGTTTTCAAGCACTTGGAATTGTCATTTTGGGCGTCCGTGAGAACATGCGCCAAAGAAATATTGCACACTGAGAAGCGAATTGATATTTTAGTGAACAATGCAGGCGAGTAATATATATATATATATATATTATATTTGTATATAGGTAATAAGTACATGGGACATACATACAATATGATGTGGGAGACATTGTTTGCTTGAATGCATCGGATGAATATATAAATTTAAAAAAATAACGACGATATTATGCAGGTATAATGATGTGTCCGAAATCCTTGTCCGAAAACGGAATCGAACTCCATCTAGCCACCAATCATTTAGGTCATTTTCTATTCACGCTCCTGTTACTGCCAAGGATATTGAAATCCGCGCCGGCTAGAATAATTAACGTGACTTCGTTGGCACACAAATGTACGTATAATGACTACAATATACTTTACAACAGTTGGAAAAAATTCGATAGAAATATTATACCTGCCTTTTTATGAGGGATGTGATATACATTTTAAATTCACTCTGGTGATTAATCAAAAAGTTACAGTTTATCGTTTTGTGAATACTATTTTATATAATGTTATTACCACTAGGTGCATTTAAGAGCAATACGAATTTTTTTTAGCATAAAGTATCCCCTCGATTATCAATCATGCTAAGTATCTCGCTATAATTACAGGGGGCGATAAAAAAATGCATTTCGACGACATAAATCTGGATAAAAATTACACGCCAAGCGGGGCTTATGGCCGATCCAAGTTGGCCAACATTTTATTCACTGTGGAACTGGCCAAACGTTTGAACGGTAGGTCAGCGCATTGGGCGGTGTATCAATTTATTGATGATTACGCAAGTGTACCTACGCATAATATATCATAGCCCGCGAAATAGTACAATGTGACGATGGCGGACATATTTTTCAGGAACCGGAGTAACGGTTTACGCGGTCAACCCGGGTGTCGTGCACACTGAACTCGGAAGGTTCATGGATGAGTCCTTATTTCTGGGCGCGTCGTGGCTGTACAACAGTTTAACCAAACTGGTCGTGAAAACGCCCGAACAAGGTGCTCAGACCACGTTGCACTGCGCCCTGGATCACAACTGTTCCAACGAGAGTGGTTTATATTACAGGCGAGTAGAGTGGCGCCGATGAATATTATAAAATATAAATAATTATAAAACTAAATAGAAATCGTTATAGCTCCACTCTCTGTACTGCAGTAACACAGTGGAGTACTCTTTAGTGCAAGCGGTCGGCAACCATTTTACTTACGCGGATCATATTTGCTATCGGCTTTTCATTGAGGGCCGAATACAATTAAAATACAACGTTATTAAAAATACAATTTTAACATATAACACTAATATATTTATGGATAGCAACAATCATATTATGGGTTCACATTGCGAGGTTGTCTTTATTAACTAGATTTTAATAAAATACATTAATAGAGACAATTTTAAAATGTAAAAAAAAATGATCATTTAAAAATTAAACACCATGATATTATATATTTAGAGGGCCGTAGAAAACAAATTCTGCGGGCCGCGGGTTACCGGTGTTCGCTTGAATCGAAGTCCTCCCTCCCCGTGCTTCCTTTCGAATTTAAGGTGTTGCGTATAGGCAATTATCTTGTTTTTTTTTTTTTTTTAAAAACGAAATTTTATCAACGTAAACATATTCAAATACATTTATTACTAATTCCGTATTATTATCACAAGTATTTATTATATAATCGTGAAATTAACAAAAATATTTATGAAAATACGTTTCATGCTGCAAAAACTCGGGGAACAGATTTAGTCAAAAGGACGTGATACCTAATGCTGTTCGAGTGCTACGCACGAAAGACGTACAAAAGATGATACGCACTGTATTTCCGCCGTTGTAAAATAATGTCAACGTTTTTACACGGAAAAACAGTTTTACGCGGAACAAAACCATTTATTTTAATAATTATGATAGATCGACAATTTTATTTTTTTGTTTTAATAAGAAATTTAGCTTTGACGTAATGTTTTTATTTTTTAGCTAGTATAAAAAGATTTAAAAATATTAATTATTAAAGTTTGTAAACATTTCAAGTTTTTTTGTTTATAATTATAAAATGATTGAGATAAGTTATCAGAAAATGAAAAATTCCACGTCATAGACAATTTTCTCTTTAATAAAAAAAAAAAAAAAAAAAAAAATAGTCAATCTATCATAATTATTAAACGAATGATTTTGTTTCTTTTAAAATTGTTTTTTCGTGTAAAAACGTTGACAAATAATTATTTCGCAACGGTGGAGATACTACGGTGCTTGCAACGCCATCTCTCGTGCGTTGCACGCAAACAGCTTTGGGTATCACCTCTTAAGAAACTAAATTGTAATTACTTAACAAACAAACCTAGCACTGATTAATTTTTGATTTAGATTTTCTTCATCACTATTACGAAAAAAATTATTCGAGTTTTAAAGACTTGAAACTATCGTGTATTAATCAATAATAAAGCATTTTTAGGTTTCGAGAGAAATGCATGCAATATTAGTTTCACAATGACGTGTGCTTTTTTTTAAATTTTATATGTTAGTGTAAATACATTGTCTACCAGAAATCTTGTTCCAATCAAAAAAACGATAAAAGAATTTGTTTGTAGAATTTTGGGTAAAGTTTGTCCCTTAAAGAGATAAATTTTTCCATTTAGTTTTTTTAATAATTTTTAAAAATCTGGGAAAAATAGGAATTTTTACTGTACTAACGGTTTCATCAGTTTTTAAATTTAGTTAAAAATATGCGTAAAGATTTGATATTTTCACAGAACACTTATATTCGATTTTTCAAGACGTGATAACATTTTAAAAACATTATGACAATTTATTGTTGAGTTATTTATACGCATTTGACATTTTCGAGTTTTATTAGTTTTTATTTTAATATAAAATTGTTTGGCCGAACAGAAATGCTTTAATATTTTACTAGAAGTTAATTATTTTACGTTGTATTTATTTATTTATGTATTTATTTATTTATTTATTAATACGGACAAAAGTCTAATTCACAATATATTTGTATAGATAACAATAAAATATAACATAATAAAAAATGAAAAGATTAATATATCAAATAATAGTAATAGTAATAATAATAATGATAATAATAATAATAATAATAATAATAATAATAATAATAATAATAATAATGAATATAATACTAAAAATACATTCAATGTTTAATAAAATAATTAACTATTTCCCGAAGACATTAAAATATTTATGGGGTCATATGACGTAAACTTTTTAGATAAATGAGGAATATAAAATAAATGATTGTTACGAGTGTGGTGGCTATTAACTTTGAAATTTAATTGACTTAATATAAATGAATCATCAATCTCATTATTTAGCAATTTGGTGAGGAACGTACTGTATGATAAGTGTCTCCGTGCATTTAAAGATTCTAAGTTTAACAGTTTTAAAATATTATCGTAGCCAGAGTGAGGAGTTCGTTGAATATTACATGTATGACATAAAAATCTGAGGGCCTTATTTTAAACTTTATCAAGTTGATCATTATGTCCTACATTGTTATGATTCCAAATTATTGGAGCGTATTCTAATAAAGAACGGACTAGTGAGGTATAAAGGCATTTGAGAGCAAGTGGATCACGAAAATCGGAGCAGTTTCTTTTTATCATACCAAATACAGATAAAGCTTTATTTTTAATCGCTGATACATGATCATTGAATAATAGTTTGGAATCAAATAAAATCCCTAAATCTTTAAATAATGACGAACGATGTAGGTTAATGTCACATATATNTAATAAAATGTTGGAGTGTGAAATGGATGATACAGCATCATTTATAAATAAATTAAAAAGGAGAGGGGAAAGGTGATCGCCTTGAGGGACACCAGAGATTACGTTTATAGGTGTCGATATAAAGTTTTTATATTTGACAAATTGGATTCTTTGACTTAGGAATGAGTTAAACCATGATAATAGGGGATTGGCAAAGCCGATTTCCTGTAGTTTACTGATTAATAAAGAATGGTTTACTCTATCAAAGGCTTTTTCAAAATCTGTATAAACAACATCTGTTTGTTGATTATTAGAAAAAGATTTAATTATATGATGTTTAATAGTTATTAAATTGGTAAGACATGACTTTTTATTGCGAAATCCATGTTGTTGTGGTGCTAAAATATGTTTAAATATGGGTGTGAGCTTATTATTTATTATTTTAGAAAATATTTTAGGGAGAATAGAAATTATCGATATAGGACGGTAGTTTGAGATAAATGATTTATTACCTTTTTTAAGAATTGGATTAATATAGGTGGATTTCCAAGATGATGGAAATGAGCCACTATTTAAACAAAAATTAAAGAGATATGTGATAGGTGGAGAAAGTATAAATCTGCAGTTAAATAAAAATATAGGAGAGGGACTATCAGGACCAATTGAATTTTTGTAAGATAGAATATTTAATTCATTGAAAACTTCTAGGAGTTCGATGTGAAGTGAGTTTAACGAATCAATTGATTGAACTATATTAGACTGAAAATTAATATTAGTAGGAGCTGTCACTTTATAAACCGAAGAGAAGTATTGACTAAATAAGTTAACAATTTCTTGACCATTATCAGCTGATTTATGGTTGGATGACATTGTGTTAGGAAGACCAGATGATTTTTTAATATTTTCAATAAAAGACCAAAATTTCTTAGGCTGAGATCTAAAAGATTTTTGAATATTAATTAAGTATTGGGAGTAATCAAATCTAATTAATTAAAGTAATTAACATAAAGTAATTTTTTTTACAATCATACAAGTTCAAAGTTTGACAAAAGTCGTAAATATCACGGTATTTTAAAATTATATATCTTTATGTAGCCTACTTTCCCAAATTTCCACCTACACAAATTACTCATCTATCAGCAATAATAGATTTTTTTTAAATTTGCAATATCAATTATCGAAAAAACCATTTTTACAAAATGCAAGTTCTCCTTTTTCTATGGTGAACATTTGGTTTCTCAATTAAGTCTATAGCTCTCTAAACTATATACATTATTCCAAATACTTTATCCACTTTGAAGCACGGAAAAAGGTAAACTTATCACATTTGAATTTTATCATAAATATTTATTCAATACACGAAATAAAATTTGTGATACTCGTTATATCAAATTTCGAAAACAAAAAAATTAACATTTTAAGCTAAGAACCACTCTGTAATCCTTATATTTTAGAATACTTGTATTTAGGTAGGTTATAATATTTTATTTGAATTTTCGGTTTTTTAGCGATTGTAAAGTAATAGAACCAGAAACCGCGGCCAAAGACGAGAAAGTCAGCCGAGAATTGTGGGACACCAGTTGCACAATTGTTCATTTAGAACCCGAGTACGATCCTTTCAAACCCGAAGAGGATGTTCAAATTTAAATCAACGCACCTTCTATATTGTATAATTCGATAAAATTAAAATTGTTCATTTCCCTTACGATATTAGTTTTGTATAATATACGAAACCATTAAATTATTTTCTATGGTTCATGTTAATGTTTGGGTTTTTTTTTTTCAATGATTAGAATATTTTTTACACTTAATATCCAGATTCAATAGCGTAGTCAGTGTACCGTGGTATTTTCGGGGGGGGGGGGAATGTGGCCGTGATCTAGACCGAGGATCGCATTACGATGGCGGCCATAGCAAAGTACGTGATGAACATTATCCGTTCGAGTGTCACGGCGACGATGTGCCAGAGGGTGAAGCGTCGGTGAGCCCAGATTATTGTAATCGGTCGACTCCAGTTTGGACAAGTCCGTCAATCGTTTTATTGATACGCTAATTATCGTGAATTTCGATGTAAAACTCGACATTATCCAAAATGAACAAATCCAAACACAAATTATATAAATAATAAGTTTAATTAGACTGTCTAAAAGTTTTAAATCAGCATTTAGGAAAATAAAATTTTATTTTAATGATATCATGCGTATTAACGGGGTAAAACAAATTTTGAAGGATCATCGTGGTGATATATGAACCACTAGATGCAGAGTACTTGTTTAGAGCTTTCCAGCGAGTAAACGTTGAGGTCATTGATAGAGGGCACGACATCGACCCATGGAGTAATATATGGACTATATCCTATACATACGGATTTGTTATCTTGTCCAATTTTTAATCTAACTGAACTATTTTGAAACATTCCTGAAAAGATCTCGAATTTATATATTTTTGGCATAAATACTGTTCTAATGAATTATTTTCGGATATTTTACGCGAATCTTGGATTATTACAATTCATTAAACATTTTTTACGTACAAAATCATACGTGCATCGGGCGCTAGTATTACCCGTTTCAATTATTTGCTATAGTTCAGTACTATCAACTAATGAACTAGACAATGACGAAAAACTCATTAAAAATCAGAATTCGCATTGTCCAAGTTTGAAAAAACTTGCTTGACACTATTATTGTTCTATTCGATCGATATGCGTGTTTGTGTGTTATGTGGTGGCGTTCTCGATATTTTGCTAGTTGTGTATACAGAGTATTGCAGAGGTATCAGAAATTTTGATACATCATAATACAATTTACTAAAAAACCAAATAACGCCAAATCCTTATACTCACACAGTAATTATTATTAAATTTGATCTTTTTAAAACATACTGTATGCAGCATTTAAAATACAATACATGCCAATATCTGGGGAATCGGAAACGATGATAACGCATTTTACTCGAAATATACTGCATAGCCGTTAAAAATGTCATAATAATAATATGTACAATAATTAATAAACGAACATTTCATTGCTGTTTATACGACTGTGATATTTGTTAGATTTTTAAGGGAAATAAAAAAACCCGTACATTTTAAAGTAGATATATCAATGTTTTTGAGCATTTTTAGTTTCCAAAAAAGCTTATGAAAACTTTTAGAAATCTATAAAAGTGTTTAAAATTTAGAAGTTATCATCGAGTGGCCAATTTGCATCTTTTAAGGTAGAAGTAAACGTTTTGAAGAATTTTTATCACCCAAAAAAGTATTTTTCGAGGAAAAAATAAAAATAAAAACATATTTTAGTAAAACCAATAGGTTCTACATTTAGAATCTAAAGCGTAGTGATAAAGTATCCTTCATTATTACCTCATCTTTGGTTTGTACAAAGTTGATTTATTATTGTAGTTAATATATTTTGTAGAGCTAACTCTTAACACTATGGCGACTGATGAGTGATGAGCTTGTTATCTGTTTTGTTGGAGTTGATTTATTATAAGGTTTAGGTGTACACAATTATTTTGGTAACCAAGTAACGATCGAAAGTATAATTATATACAATGTCATTTTATACGTGTCCAACTTTAATCTCATCGGATCTCCTATTTTTCATTTTATTATGTTCATTTTTGTGTTTCGGGATATGTTATTACGGTTGATATTATTATTAATATTTACTCTACAAAATACATGTATTGGTAAGTAAGTTAATTTTTGTATGTTTATTGTGAATATAATATGATTAAAAATAAAACAAACAAATAATCATAGTCGAAAATAATTACGATAGTCACGACAATAAATGAATCGCTTTAGTTTTAAATAAGTGGCTGTTACATAAAATATTTCTAACATTATTATAACAAATGCACCTTCATCCACTAATAACATCAGAGAAAAACTTTTATAATCTGAGTGGAACGAGAAATGTCTTACTATAATGTATACTTATTTATAAATTAGTATTTTATTTTGTATCTGTGTACAACCCTCATTCAGAATGGGCCCTAGAAATATTTCTTCAACCTTTCGTTTTTTTTAAAAAAGTTCGAAGGTCACGTATTTTTAGTGTTACTATTTAGTTTATAATTTGTTTAATATTTAATTAGAATTTTGGACTTTTTACATTTTTAGGAAAGCTGTAGAAAAGTTTCTCGTACGTTGTACGCGAGTATACCCATGAGATGTGTTATTTAAAATTATAAAAGTTTTATCGTGTTCCCATCATCGTTTTTGTGCTTATCATCTCTCAATCACTCTAACCCAACTTGCTTAGATTATCGTTATTGAAAACATTTGTTAAATGCTAAAGATTGTAAAGTTTACAGCGCTCTGTCATAATACATAAACGAATGCTAACTTATAGTTATTTAACTTTCAACAAAAATTATTTAAAACATTTATTGAAATGATTGGACGAAACAGGGTGTTTTGCCTTTAACTATTGTTGACGTTGTATTTAAGTTTAAAGAGCAAATTACAAATTCTCACCAACAATAGTGGCTGCTCCCGTCCCCATTATCCTAGGATAGCTTTTTTTTTAAAAAACTTAATGTAGAATATTAATAATAATAATAATAATAATACACCATTATAATTGTTGTTTTTACAAGCGAATTCTGAATCACTACACAATGATTACTTGGTTAACTTGTTTGAGAAGTTAAAACATAAATGGACTTCCGTCAAAAACCACACCGTGACCAAAATACATGAAACAACGGACGTGTCCAAAGCGGAAAAAGAGATAATGGAGATTCTAATGAACGAACTACAAAAGAGGGTTATCGGCAGCGACCGACCGCGGAATCGTTCGGCGGTGGACGGTAAAACAGAAGCTGTGGCGTACGAAACGGACATATCTCACGGTGCTGCCGTGGTCAAAAATTCTGGCTTCGATGTCGATCTCGATTCTGTGGTTAGGTCGAATAACCTGCAGGGTGATGGTGCTCATTTGTCAGGTAACCAGCAGACCTCTATCGGAGACGTCGAGCTTTGGGATGCAACGACGACGGTTAACAGGCCAGAAAAACAGTCGAATTCACTCCATGCAAAAAACCCGAACGTCTCGCCAGATCCTTTGCCGTTGCGGTTCTCGCAGATAATCGACGTGTTGAACCAACCAGACGGTAGCGTGGACGAGGCGTTCAAGACGTTTGTATAGTTCGGCGGAAAACCGGTTCAGCACCGTTCAACGCCCTTTTGATTTCGTTGATAATGAAGCGCTGATGAAGTCAGTTCTTACAAACCTGAAATGTTTGCATAGTTTCGAAAGGCTTAGGCTTAGGCTATGATTAGTTGGATCAATAAACAATAACAAATTGTTGGAAATTAATATTTATTAACCATAACCGTTTTTGACCAAAATTGTACCTTTCCCTTTTCAACCAAACCAAAAATATATCGGTACGGTATTGTAAAAAATATTTTTAAAAAGTATTTCGAATATTTCTGGTTTTATTTTATAGATTTGTAATTAAAGCAACATCGAACCGTTGTCTTTATGGTATACAGATATATACAGTATAGGTACGTAGACATTGTTCAAATACACAAAACATCAAATTAACTCGCATCAATACGTTATCAGTGAAAAAGAAAATCTATAATAAGAATATAATAATATTTATTTTCAGGAAAAAACCATACCTAAGTATTTGTTTTCACAAGCCTTCGGTTTTCGCCAAACAGTAAAATGATTTTTGGGCTAAGAGAAAAAAATTGATACTTATATAAATACCAAATAAATATCAACGGGTTTTCATGATTTTATCGCCATTTCATAACAATTAATTAAATTGTTTTGTTACTTATTTTATTTTCGTATAAATAATGCTTGTACAATATCTATAGTCTGTACGCGTGTCCTATTCGTTACATCGCGCGTCGTCGTTTTTTCACTTTTATAATTTTAACTTTTGAATAATTTGATTTATTTTTATTTTATTATTAAAATGATTAAATTCATGGAGATTAATCGCGGTAAAACATTATTAATTAGTTTTAAATAAGAATACATTTAGCGTGTAGGATCGTGGAATAAAAAAATAGTTCCATACCTTAGTGGTGTAATAACAAATAATGCAATGCCAACGTGTATACGGAAAATAAAATTGAGTACAGTATCATCGAGCAAATTTATCACACAATCATTCTTCATATAATGTAATCGGAATCCAAAGCAAATTGTTAATTCGGTATGTTTGTACTTCAATTATTACGTAGTTTAGAAGAAGTCCATTTGTTGGAGAAAATGGACTTAAAAACTAAACAAGGTAAATATTCTTTATTTGTGAATGGCAAAGAGAAAACATTATATTTCACATTTAATATTTTATTCTTAAAAGAAACCAATACATTTTCATTATGTTACATAACCTTTCATTACGTACAATATGGACAATTTGCATTCGGTAGGACAAATTTTGTGCCATTCATTTTAATATTAAAGCGAATTGACCTATTATCAAACTTAAAGGCGTGCAGATTATCTGTTAATGCTTTTTTGATGTTTAAATTTTTAAGAGAGTTATGGGTATGTGAATTATAATTAGGTATTTAAAAATATCGGAAAAACATCAAAGCAAGAGCACGGATAATCTTCTTAGGTACGTTTTTTTTTAGTAGATCAATTTGTTTTAATATTAAAACTATCGGCGCGAAATTTGTCCTTATGATCGCAAATTCGCTATTTTTATAATATAAAGGTTATATAGGTAATAAAAGAGATAAGAACCTTTCGTAGACACATCAATCAAATATTGACGGTTTTATGATAATATTACATGGACAATAGACAAATGCATAGATCATGCATAAAATATACACAACCAAGATGGATTTATAATGTGAACCAACTAGAAAAAAAATAATGATACTATTATAATTTACTAGTTAATTTTACCACTAGAGCGCGTTGATAACCGTAGGTATCTTGTTTTTGTATGTAGTTGGTAAATACAGAAATATAATTCTGTATAATACATAGCCACATAGGTAATAAAATTCTATAATTTAGGAAATAAAATAAATTTAATTAACTGTCTTAATTAATACAGATTAGAACAAAGCTAATTACCAAAAGTTATTCGATGTATCAATAAATAAAATGTATGAAAAGCATTACAGGTAGGAAAAACTAAGAAAAACGTACCCTTCTACATAGGTGAGAGGATATTAGTTGCTATAACTTATGGTTTATGATTCCACCTTGTACTTAAGGTAATGGAAGACCGAACCATTATATAAGTAAGAGAAAGAAAAAGAGATATGGTCTCTCTTTCTCTGTATGTTTGTCTATATCTAAATAAAAACAATTTATAATACCCCTAGGTATTAAAATAAATAATAATTAAATAACAAAATAAATAGTAAATAGTTATACATTGTTTGAAGTTTTTGAAAATTTAATAAAATTAGAAAAATAATAAAATATATTACCTATACTGTAACTTTGAAAAATATTTCAATGTATTTTCATGTAATGAGGTTATATTGTTCATATCCATTCTTCTGTTATAATATATTATTGTAACAGGCACGGATCCAGAGCAAATTTCTGGGGGGGGGCCAACAATTTTTTTTCCATACAATTCGTATACACAAATCGGAGAAATATTATGTCTAGAGGGGGGCTGGATCCCTGGATCCGTTTCTGTACGGTAACGATTGTACTATTATAAGAATGTCCGAGAACATTTATAAATTACACAGGCGTGAAAATTCCCAAATATTCTATGATCGGAACAGGGGCGAAATCTACACCATTAAATAAGCATTCATGTTAATATGTGTATAACACCAAAATAATATCAAAATCAGTAGCATAGAATACTTTACAAATATATAGCCAAAATATTCCATTTTTAAATTATTATTTTTTAGCGTTTTATTTTTATTGTGTTATTTGATACCCCTAAAACCCTAAAATACAAATAACTCAATAAATACTCTGATAAATACCCATGGAAATAAAACCTCGAAACTAAAAATTAACACATAATATTATGCGACATGTGTAATGCGAATAATATTTCTACGTGACTGATGGTATGTGTATAATTTAATATTAAAAGTAATATAAGCGCGCCACTGTAGTCTGAGTTAACTAGAGTTAAGTCAGGTCCATTTAGTGGCTTAACTTAGTCCACGGTGGCATAATCTGGAATGAAATACAAATATAGTAGTACGGGTAATTGTACAGTGTATAGGTAATTTATTGCTTTTTTTTTTTTTTTTTTAATTTTTCAGTAATCGCTGACCGTCATCAAATATAAAGTCTAAGGTAGGCGGAGGAAACAAGAATAACAATCAACTGTGCATCTGATTGTACATTTTGAAGCATAACAGTATTGGGTATACTCATTTACACCTATCGCAAATCGTGTCGACAAAAATATAATAACCACTGTATTATTGAGTACAGGTATAGGTATTTTTTTGTTTATTATACGTATATATATATATATATATATATATATGAGGCACATAGGTACCTGAACGATAAATATTTAGGATCATTGCCTTATGGCTTTGTAAAAAAAAAAAAAAAAAAAATAATATATACGTATGCAACATTCATCATTCATTATACATTATGCCTATTTATGATTATTATTATTATTATTATTATTTTTTTTACATTAATGTACAATATCAATTTATAAAGTATTATATTTCTGTGCTATTGTAATGCACGCGTATCACGGTGAAATATCCGTTTATTACGATAACGCACGCGGGACGGCACTGGAAAATGTATAGTCTCCGTTCCATATTGTCCGGGAATACAACGTTAGGTATTGTCATTCGTTCCGGGACAAAAGTGCTATTATTTCTATTAGTTCCGATTAGAAATTATATTCAGAATGCCCTTGGAAACGTTTCGGTCCGAACGCCGGTACGTCGTCTTGACGTCATTAACGTATCGATGCACAATACAATAAATAATATAACATCGGACGTCGTTTTGCATATCCTCTGTACGCGCGTAGACACAGCACCTATATTGTTTGGGTGAATTTCGCGGAATTACATTTTTCGTAATGCATGGATTGAAAAAAAATTTTTTTTCGGAGGTTGATACTCAAAATGATAACATCGCGTTTTAGATTGTGAGCGCGACGGGGAACGTATTGGTTTTAAACTTGACCAATTTATACACTAAGTGTACTAAGTTTTACTGGCGTTTTTTTTTTTTTTTTTTCTGTCGCAGTTTGCACATCAATTTTTAGACAAACGTTAATTTTGTCACAGTTCACCACTTCCCTTTAAAACGGAATATAATCATTGTAAAGAACACGCGTTTTTCGCGAAAAGATTTACATCTCGAATGGCAATGGCCAACGACATACTATAAATATACTATTACCATTCGCTTATTTATTCATTCAAAACGAAATGGACCATATTACAAATTTGGGTAGAAACATAAATTACCGGGACGTACAAACGTACCGCTATTGCAATTATATTTTAAGTAACACAGTACTCGCGTCTCACGTACAGATAACAAACTACACACGACTCTAAGGACTACAGCTGAACACATACAAAATTAATTTTGTTACCCGCGACCGTTTAAAAGGCTGGCAGTCAATCGCACAATTTTTTTCTAACGTTTTCTGCATTTAATTGTGTGTTAATCGCGTACGGTTTAAATGTTATTTCGCTCCGTGTGTACGCTCAGCGTCATTTCGATACGGCGCGCTTCAAAACGTACTCAACAAGAAGAATATTAACCTGAACACAGTCCCGAACGCGTCCATCACGGCCGTTTGTTTCTATTAGCGGCCGCCGCGACTCGGCGAGACTCGGTGGTATAATCGTATCGACAAGGAAACCGCCGCTACAGCGTCGTGACACCGCGCGTTCGTGTTTTACTTATACAGTTTCCGGACGTTTCGGTATTATTGTTACGATCATTTTCGCGCGTATTCACGAACATATCCATTGCGCCGGATAACAATCGGTTTTTTACGGCCACGTGCCCGGGTCGTAGAGTATACGCACCCCGGCGACGACGAGACCGCGCAATCGCCCGGCGCCGCGGGGAAAAAAAAAAAATAGAGAAGTCGGCCGGTCGGATGGCGCGGAACGTCCGCAGCAAACGTCCCGGCGCGTCGTGTCTGGAACCCCGGCGCGCGGGTTCGCGCCGCGTCCGTTTGTCTCCGGGAAACCCATAAACGTCGCGCGTTGAAACCGGACGACGAGTCGTGAAATCAATCGCCGTTTTGAACGGCGGCGGCGGCGGCGGCCAGATGCGTTCTCCGGGCGACGGACGCGGCGCGTGTGTGCGCGCGCATTTTCCACGGTACTCACGGGCCGACGGGCGTCGTCGTCGTCCGCGTTGTTCGTACTGCAGTGACGGGTACCGGGGGAGGCTTTTATTATTATTGTTATTATTGTTTTTTTTTTTTTTTTTTTTTTTTTTTTTTTCCGAACGGCCGACTCATAAGTCACGCCGAACTGTCGGGAAATTCGTTCCGTACCCCGAGATCCGATCGATTCGATCCGCGCGTCTCGAAGAGAGAGAGACAGACAGACGGACGGACGGAGAGATAGAGACCATCTGCTTTTTGGCGAAAAACTACGCAGCCGTCCGACGGTTACGCTATTATTGTCGCTGTGCGTGTGTATTGTCGCGTGTAGGTACACGACGACGACGTTAACAGTGTGCGGACGGTGGCGCGCTGCAGCCATCATATGGAAACGGGACCGCGGGTCGTTTTCGATTGTACAGGCGCTTTTCGAAAAACCCGCGGGCGTCCCCGCTCGGACAGAAACCGATAAACAGTAGCAAAAAAAAAAAAAAAAAAATGTTTTTTAAAACCGAAATTATTCGCGCGCGCTCTTCGCGATACCGTTGTATCGTTTCAAAGATTTACAACCCAACAAGCCCAAAACACAATTATTACAATAATTATTCACTAACGCAGAAAACGCCGCGTCTGAATGTACGTAGACACCGTGTTTAGTGTCCGCGTACGGTTGTAGTATTTTCTTCTTTTTTTTTTTCCATCGGCGTTTCGGGTTCACGAAAGTTTTTCGAAATTTATTTTTTTAAGGTAGGTAGGTATTAGTTGCGATGCCCGGCGCGTTGGCTGCGGGCCGCCGAGCTTCCATCTGTCGGCGAAAAGCCCGAGAGTCGCGCGTTGTCCGGCGTGGGAACCAGATGGCGAGCCAGTTACGTGTTTACGGCCGTTTCCTCCGTCCGTAACGTACCTACCCACACAGTGGCGCGCTCGGGAATTTCCAATTCGGTGGGGGGGGGGTCATTGGTAATTATTAGAAAACATGCGGGGGGTGCGCATAACTCAGGTTACGACGTTTAATATTATTTTTAACAATCTATCAATAATTTTTTGGCACGACAAATATATTTCTATTGTAATCGTAAATATGAACTATACGATGCGACAAATAATTTCCTCATCCCTTGCAAATTTAAAACGAATCGATTGAAAAAAATAAATAAAAAAATAAAGGCCAATAGGGGGGGATAGGGGTTAAACCCCATGACCCCACCCCCCGTGTACCCCCCGTACCTACAGGGTACGCGTTCAGAAGTTTTTGATTTTTATTCCTCTATTATACACATTTATACATCAATACTGTTAATAATTGATCTACTTAATGTATTCAACATTTTAAACACAGAAACGTAATGGAATATAATATAATCATGCGTGCTCGTTATGGTTTTATGTAGGATACCTATTAATTGATTTTGTGACATTTTTATAAACGCGGTTGAAATCCGCTTCAAAACGAAAGTATCGAAAAAGCCGCGGTTCGTTCAGTTTTCCGACGTTTTCGAGTCACTGCAGCAAATCAAATCGCCTCTATATAATATTATTAGGTCGTTTATATTATATCGACCGCGTTTAGTTTAAAATTTCACTTTATTTTAGGAAGCAAAAAAAAAAATTGTTTTGCGAAATAAAACAGCAAAACAGTTTTTTAGTGATGTTTATCGTGGAAAACAATAAAGTTATTCTTGTGCATAAAATACCTTGTACATATATTGAATGCGGTATAAGTATTTTTAACAAACCAGCGATGATTCAATTATATTTTAAAAAGACACCTATAGATATCTTTTAGTCGAATTAAAAATTAATATGTCTGTAATAAATAGCTCGAAAATGGCTCAAATGTTTTTAAAAATTTGCTACGTCCAGAGAAGGCAAATAAAAGTTTTGTGCACAAATTTCGGGTCTCTACAAATGTTTTTAACTGAATAACAACAACAAAAATCCACAATTGAAAATAATACTTTTCGAATATTTTTCCGTTTTTTCCCAATTATTATGAAAGCCGCTGGGAAAATCAAAAAAATTACTCCCTTACAATATCATTAAGATTAAAATTTCCTTTCAGAAAAAGTACTACACTCGAAAATCACGGCGATATTTCTGGTAGAAAAGATGTTAATAAACAAATAAAAACACCATTGTAAACCCGTAGAAAAAAAAAATAACAGTGAGGGAGTTGAATCCCCCTCACCCACCACGTCAACTGGCGTTCGGAGCTGACGGCGATGAAAACGTTAATCGCGTAACCAACGGTGTCAACGTCACAACAAAAATAATATCATATCATTTCGTTACACAGAGCGCGCTCTGTTGACAGTTCTGACGAACCATCGTATCGTAATCGTGTAACGGCCTGAATAGTATTATGGTTTTTCCATACCGCGTGTGTACACAAAACTTACGCTCAATGGTATAAATACCATTACCGGTACAACATTGCGGTACTACGGCGGGGAACGCGCGCGTCGGTAAGGGCCGAGGGGGGGAGGGGGTTTCCGCGGAACCGCGGTTAGCGCGCGTCTCGCCCGCCGCCGTGGTATCAGCGGTAAAATGGGAAAAATCCCCGGTCGCAATTCCGAGTATTAATACCGGTCGGTCGTCTGCAAAACCGCGGCCGCACAGCGGGGCGAAATTAATACGGAGGAGGCCCTTCGCGACGACGCCATGAATTATTTATGATTTAAACGTTCTTTTCCTGTAAAGTCGTGCCGTTGAAAGACAAAACTTCGATCAATTTCGATCGATGGAAAAATCAATGTAATACGAACCTGGGGACTTGGTCCTCCCAAGTCCCCATCCCCCCCCTCTCACTATCTTCGTCCATAATTATTACCGTCCGTGTTGTTGATGAAATAATGAATTATTATCAAAACGAAATAGCTAACTAAAATGGTAAAGGCTCTCAACAGCCGTTGCCTACACGGTGAATATTATCAAGACGATAACACTGAACGTATCATACAATCATTCGCAATACGGTCCGACGTCAGTTGCGCGTCATGTACCAACTACGCTACTGTCATCAGCGCGATAAGATAAACATTTTGGGATCGATAACATGTACGGAATATAAAATTATTAATACATACGATTTTAATTTCCGAATTTTGACGGGCTACAATTGATTTCGTCGCGCTGTGCGGCGGCGTCCACTGTATTTTTATTTCACACGCGGTCGACACGTTCATCGCAAACGAAAACGCCGCAAAGCGAATGCTGCAAGGAAACGTTTGAAAATAAACGCGCAGGTATGTGCACGAATAACACAACGCGGCGACTTGGCGAGCGCGAACGCGTCCCGACGAGAACTTTCTGCCAGCGGTTTGAGCGGGGCGCGTCAACAACCGATGCTTCCACGTTGGGTCCATGGCGGAAGACGCGACGAACGCGGGCCCGCGGCGCCCAAACGGTAGAGCGTGCAGGTTGGGCCTGTCGCGGGCCATTCGCGCGCGGCGCGGACCGCGACTCGCCGATTCTTCAGCGTACCTCCTACTGGCCGGTCAGCTTGTGTCGAACGGTCGGAGAGAAAACCACGTCGCGACCTGTAATCGGTCACACTGGCACGGGCCGATCGGGTTCCTCGACCGCGGTATAACGAGGTTCCTAAGTCACGGACTTGTTAGGTCTTTGGTCCGTGTAGTTTTCAATGGCGTCGATTGCGTCCGATCGATGCGTTCTTTGTTTCAGACTTTCGGCACGGTCGACCGCGGTTACCTGGTCTGCAATTTTTCGCCGGGTGTAACTCGCACGGTGAGTTATGTAACAACTATCGGTATCGGGTTTTCGCGTGTGCGCGTATTGTTTTTTTTTTTATTTTTGTACCCGGATTATATTTTTTCACGTTTCAAAGTTCGTTCACTTTCCGGTGTAACTATCGATTGCGTATCAACGTCATGGCCGACAATCCGTTCGCCGGGAGCTGAGCGCCGCCGCCGACTTCACTATGTCCTCGGTGAGTGCAATTTTGTTTATTATATTTAAAATCGAATGGCCCGAGGTTTCGAAATGTTTTAGAAGTTATTTGTATTGCGTTTGAGTCACTCCCGCGACAGGTACTTGTGGTGACATTTACACGGATTCGTAATAATCATCCGTCGCGATACCGTTGCGATCAGCGGATGTAGATGTACTCAGTCCTAAAAAAATTCATGGGTGCTGTATGTTCGAGTGCCGGACCACACAATTCGCTATCAACCGGATGCATCTCTGAATCAACGAGTAATAATTATAATGCGGAGGGCTCTGTCTCCAGCTATTTCTTCCACTTTTCTACATTCAATACTTTTCGACTTTTTTTTCTAACTGTTATACTCGTACACATTACCTAATACCTAAATAATAATTGGTACTTTTTGAAATTTATAAACTATAGGCAATGCTAAAAACGTGCTAAGATAAAAAAAAAAAAAATGTACATTGCCTATACATAAATTCATATTTTTATTTATTTATTTAAAGTAGGTACTGGTTGGTAGCCTAATGGTTACAATTACAAATAAAACTAAATCTGACAAAAAAATAATAGGGTAATACAACATAATTAAGATTAAGAGAAAAGGAGGGTTAGAATTAGCAATCCTCAGTGTAGTTAGTCGTAAATACTGGGACATAGAGATGATAGCAACAAAACGAAGAAAAAGAGGGCACTTTAAAGGTTAATGTATTGAAGAAGGTACAGAGAATCTATAAGAACTGAGACCAACTTGTTTAGAAAACCTAAATTTGCTTGAACTCTTCTGTCAGCTAGAAAGGACAATTGTAGGGAAGTAAGAACAGGGGAGTAATCATATGGTAGGTGATTTATTTTTAACAGAAATCCTGCAAAGGACAAGAATTTAATCTGCACTCGCTCCAAGGTATAACTATAAGTAGTAGTGTATGGATTCCATAACACAGACGCATATTCCAAAATGAAACGTACTAGGGCATAGTATAAAAATTTGATTGATGCAACTAATTTAAACCGAGAACAAACGCGTTTTATGAAACCAAACATTTCTAATGTCTTGCAATAAGATGCTTCAATATGTGGATAATATAAATATGACAAACATAAATATAAATAAACAGATAAAATAGGTAAAAATCTAACCTATGTCATAATTGGGTTTAGGGTCTTTAGCTATGGTGCTGGTTTCAACTTTTTTTGGTTTGTTATCATTAGAATGTCTATGGAGAGTTATGAAATTTTTGACATGTTTTATTAGCAATCTTGAATGCAGATCAGTTACTAAATTGTTCATTACATTAAACTCGCTTTCACACTCAACCTTAGAGTATGGGAATGTCTTGATTATATTTTCTATAAGTCTCATATTTACAATTTTTATGAATTGATTCTTATTTATATAAGTAACTTTTCATAATAAGATAAAACTATAGTTTTAAACATGTCTTTTACTTTAACAGCTTCTGAAAAAATAATTACCATTCGTAGTTTTCGGTGAATCAATAACTCTTATTGTTCTTCTAAGGGTTCTTCTTATTAATACATCAACCTTCAAAAATGTAACATCTTGTTTTTGTCAAGTGATAATTGAGATAATTCAAATAAAATATCATATATTAAGGCTAAGTCTAACAAGAATTGTATACTCCCCAAACTCTTACTAGACTGCCGTATTTAGATTTTATTTTATTATCACAAAATGTATCTTGAGATTCTTGAACAAGATGATTATATAATGCTAGATATATTTTTCGAATTGTAATTACAGTTCTAAAACTATTTGCAATCAGCAAACATTAAGAACTTTTCCAATTTTTAAAAAAATTTCATTTAAATTAAGACAGTGTTCTATTAGTTCAATTTGGTTTTTAGAGATCTACTGTATAAAGAAGGGTATAAAGAGTATAAAGAATCTAAGAAATACTTAAAATGATTAGTAGCAGTTATATCCTTTAAATTATCACTAACACCAAGTTCCAAATGATGGTTTAGACAATGCCAGCTAAAAATTCAGGGATACTTTTCTTTCAAGCGCACAGCTACTCCATTTTTTCGACCAAGAAGAACACTAACAAATGATACCAAATTTTCTACTAAAAAAGTTTCTGTGAATCCAGATCTATAAAGACATTCTATTAATTTATTGACTATATAAGTGGCTGTTTGACTTTTCAATTCTACAAAATTAGAAAAATATAAAAATTGGTTCTGACGAGTTCCAAGTTTATTATTGACGCTTTAACATAAACCACCATACTTGATACAGAACTAACAGTTGTAGATTAATCTACAATATTTTACTTTAAACCTGAGTAGAGTTTTCAATATTGAATATAGTAGCAAATTTTGCATATGTTTTTTCAAACCGTAATGTATGTGTTAGTATCCTATAAATACATTATTTTTATTGCACTGAAAATATTAAAATTAAAATTACTCATTAATAACTAGAAGTAAAAACTTACCAATTTTGATATTATGTTCTGGATCACTGATGACTGGTTATTTTCAATATCTGAATTATTATTTGCCTTTAAAATCTTTGGATTAGCTATATAAAAAATTATTATTAGATTTCATAACATAATTTACAATATACTTACCATATTTTTTTAGAGCATGGCGTATTCAATTTTTTGATGAACTATATTTTTTTCGGTTAAGTTTTCTGGAGAAGGTTTAAAGCCATTAAAATCCTCCTAACCCTGAGACTTAACATGCAGTAGTCTGGGCTGGATACAACATAATAATTTATAGATACTTTTCATTGCTTAGCAAAATATAACTGATTCAAATACGTTTGAAAAGAAAATCAAAGAAAATACGTTTTTAAAAACTTAAGAACAGCAACGGTAAACTGCAGCGATAGTGATGAACATTGAAACAGGGATGAAAGGAAAAACGTTTTTATTACAAATTTGTTAGGCACAGCAGCAGGCGGTAAAGCTGGTATGATATAAAATGAAATATAAACATATTTAATATTAAATATAATAGGCGTAAATAAAAAAAAATGTCGTTATAGGTATTAATGATTAAAATATTATCGTCTTACCTTGGATGTTTTTATAATGAACTTATCCATAACTATATTATTATATTGTGTTATTATCTACAAATCATAAATGCCGATTACAGCAGCCAGCACTCCGTTATGTATAAAATATTATATAACAATGTAACATAAACAATATTATAGTGCTAAGAGTGAATGTTATTTGGAAGCATAACTGATAATGGGGCACGGTGACAATATTGTAAACATTACCAATTGATTTAAAAATAGATTTACCCACACGCCGCCCGTAGACGCCGCCAATATAGACTTATCTCTTTTCTTTCTTCGGGTATTGAAATATTTATAATTAAATAAATTTTAGACACAGATAAAGATAATAAACTATAGATTGCTAGGTCCTTTATACCATGCTCTATACTAACCATATGATAAATGTTTGAAGCCATATATCTGCCATTACTAGTAGATATTTTTTATCTTATCATGTTATAATTTTGATAACACAATTTATCACAGATATAGATAAAATTTAAATATTTAAACATTGATTTTTTTTTTGTGAAAATAACAAATGCATTTTATTATTTGATATTTGTTTAATCATTTATTAATCCAATTAGACCAATTAGTCGAGTTAATTTAAATTTGTGATGATTATCCATTCAATGATTACATGGTATTTATAATTCCATATTTCATAGTAAGTATTCACATTTGAAAAAACAATGTTATGTGTAAGTATATTTCGAATTTTCATAAAAACTGGCCCTATTGAAAATTCCCAACTAGCTACGCCAGTACGCAACTATCTGTTATACTAACTATCTATATATTCAGAAAATGGGTGGATGATAGAGTTAATGTACTTTGAACCAAAATGTTATACTTCCAAGTAACACATAGACGTTCATAAGATATTAATAGAATATAAGTAATATGAATAGATTATTCGTTATTGTTCAATTCATCATCTGTGGATAGTATTAGAGTGCCCAAAAATCGCCAAACCAGCCATTTTTAAACATGCTAGGAATATTTCAAATATTTGAATAAACTTTTAATATTTAAATTATACATGTAATAATTCATGAATGATCATAATTAAATAATCATATAATAAATAAATAATGGTTTTATAAGAATATTCGGATATTCAAAATAAACCTTGTGTATTCCACAAGAATGTCTATAGTCTTAAATCATTATACATATATAACTTATCTATGGGATAAGGGTGAAGGGGCAAGAAATCATAAATTATTATTCAATAAACATAGTTAATTTTTTTTTAAATACTTAATATGTGTTGTTTTATTGCAATATGTAACTGTAATTCCAACCCCCGTTTGAAAAAATCCATGGGTGGGTACTCCCCTGTTGTTACTTCATGAATGAATAGTCATAATTAATTACCTTTTAATAAATAGTTTTGTAATAAAATAAATAAATAAATAGGTAATTAATGATTTTATAAAACTCAAAATTATTATTCTTTGAGAAACTAATTAATATTGTTATATTTTTAATTTACATTAATAAATGAAAATGAGATAGGTTAAACTTTAATACAATTTTATTTATTATATATATAATATATTATTATTAACATGAACATATATAATTAATACTATTATTTTTAACTATCAATTAGGTAGTAAATCATAATTAATTGTTAGTTATAATAATTAATAATAGCTATAATATACACTATATAATAGAATAACTATAATATATTTAATTATTAGATATAAAAATTGTTAATGTTAATAAGCCAAATTGTTGTTTTCACATTTTTCCCTAGCCTCTGTAAGCCAAATACTTGCGATTGTTTCGATTTCTTTCACTGATTTGTCAGCAATGTTACTCATTCATAATGAATGAATAGCTTCTATAAAAAAAAAAAAAAGTTTATTTAATTATTAGTTATTTCATACTGGCATTGGCTGATTTTTAATACATTCTTTTTCTCATTCACCTTCATTCCAACTATTTGGGGTTAACCATATTCATTATAAACTTACACCTGACCAGATCTTCTACCTTGCATACACCGGCTGTCCTGATATCATTCTTAATTGAATCAACCCACTCTTTTTCAGTCTTTCTCTCCAACTATTCCCCCCTAAGTTTATTTTCATTACAATGCTTACTGCTTCAGATTCCTCATTGGAATTATCTTGTCATTTAAAACACAATTAAAAAAAAACCTGACATTTTTCTCCAATTTATGTAATCACACGTAATCCTATGTTTCATATATTCATAAAAGCCACTGTTCTTTTGTATAAAAAATCCTATAATTACTTAACACTCACAGCCTCACCTATAACTGTTTTTTGTCATTAACTGTCTTGTCTTGTTCCTCTAAACTCATACATTGTTTTACTGTCACTATTATTTTCTAGTCTTTTCTTCTTAGAATAAAATGAGTAAATACAATTTTTTTGTTTTTGAATTTGTTGAAATATATAAATTATTTAATAAACAAAAATTAAATACAAACTTATAAGTAGTGGTGACAAAATGGTTTTATTAAAAGCGTTTTTGGAATTTTTGTGGCCAGTATATCGCATTATCTGTCTAACCAACTCTTTTATATCAGAACTTCCAATGAAGGACATCATTTTAACCTAATATTAAAACAAAAGTGTATTATAAAACATAATTTATCATTACAACCATATTTATTTACTTTTTTATCATATAAACTGTTATTATTTTTTAATGTCTGTCAGAGACTATTTAAAGCTTCTTTGTTGAATACAGGAAGTATTTCAGTATAAATTTGTTCAAGTTCATGATTATTTGATGGTTGATCAGAAAATTGATTTTGTTTTTCTTGCATTCCATTTAGTGAACACCGATTTGCTGTCACATGGTTGTAAGACGGAGACAACAAATGCATGGATAGCGTTCTTTTAATTAAATCAATAAAAAATAAAAGTAAAACATGCAATTAAGACAATAAGTTTTTTATTAATTCTGTCTTGGTATGGCTATGGAATTTAATTAAAAAATTTGTAGGTAATTGTTTTCTTACTTTAAATATTTTTAACTCTTTTTTTTTTTTTTTTTTATTTGTGATAAAAGATATAATGGCGTTACAGTAGTGATAACTTATATACCTAATAAATTAAAAACACGAACATTAGTAAATTATTATTATTATAATAATACAAGTATACTGATTTCTAAAAATTGATAGTATTTATATAACTTACTACGATATAAACTTGCGCATTTGTGTTTGGTACCTATATTCGCGTTGTATACTAGTGTAACTACGTAAAAAGCAACATATAATGACGTCACATTTTTTTATTTGATACACACATGACATACTACAAAAAGTCACGGGTACGAAAAATAAACATAGTTCACTAAACTCTTTGTTCATACACCACTGTAAAATTACCTAGGTACAGACTAATAGAATAACAACATCATTGGATATAATCGGTGATCCCTGGCAGTTGTTTTTTAAATAATGATAACCTGTCGTGAATATTCTATGGTTTTTTTTAGTATTCCTATTACGAATAGTCATAGAATAGCATTATATTATTTACATATTTTATATCATAGCCAATATATGACCATATTATACAATATACAGCATTGCAATTGCAACAAGAAAGAATAATATCGTGCGAAAGAAATTCATATTATTTTTAAAATACAATGTTTATAAACGGTTATAATTTCTAAAAAGATTAACATTTAATTTTAAATCTACAAATAACTCGAGACATAACTTATAAAGGCAGTATTTAATGAACTTCTGAAACCAAAAGATCTATAACACTTCAACAATGTTACATTGACATTGATCTTAAATCTAGTGTTGAAATTATGAACACAATAGGAAATAAACTTTTTGTGTCTGTACATAAAAGTAATATTAAACACTTTTTAAATAATTTATCAAAGTTACCTGCAGATACAGATACGGTGTATAACCCTAAAACCAAACCTAACCCAGTTCATCGCCATATTATACCTTTTCAACTGTTCTGCACCGACAACACTGGCGCGAACAGTGTACGCAAAATCGTTTTACTCTAGACCGTACAGAAATGTAGGTATAGTTAAATACATTCGTATGATATACGATTAGCACGTATTAAAAACAAATACGCTACTGCAGGGTCACACACTGAATTAATCTTTTCCTAATCGCGGGATTTAAAACTTACGTTTCACTTTAATACCGGCTTAGGTTCCACGTCCAGAGTTTCGGTCCCATTTATAATAATATAAGTTCGGTATTCGGATTATGTGACGGGCCGCCGACGTCGCCGTTTTACAGGGGTGATTTCGGTTAAAATGGGCGTTGCATGGGGGGGACCGGCGAGGGTCGTACGCGCGTGTATAATATAATGGATTCGACAGACACAAACTTGTCAATCATTCCGAAAGAAAACATTCCCCTAGCCGCCGTGCCGGTGGCCGCCGTTCCCACGGAAGCTTACCGACGACGTTTGGTGTTTTATCGGGAACTACCGGAACAAACGCACCGTCTTGTCCGGCGGTAAAAATCACCGATACAGTAGCACGTTGACGCCGTTGACTCCCGTCTGCAGATCACTCGATTGAAACCGTACGATATCAGTGGCTTACTAACGAGGGGGGGGGGGCAATCCCATCCCCCGAAATATTATAATTAAAAATAATAACGAACACAAAATATGAATATTCTATTAAAGTTTACGATATTGTTGAGTTTACGAATCTTGTTTTGTTCATGTCGCCCAATTTGTTTATTTAAAAATTAACCCTCCCCTTCCTTCAAGTCGGGTCTATAAGTACGCAGCTATATACGATTTCATAGTAAACGCGTCGTATTCGATTTGCATACGCCTGCACAATATTAATATCGACGTAATATTAATTATTTCGCTGAACGTTCTACCAGCGCTTAAATGTTTTAAAGAGCTGATACAGAAAACGGGTGTGCCACTGTTGTAGGTGGAAAGTTGATAATATAGGATACATAAAGTTTTTTAATTAATATCTGTATTCAACTATGAACTATTTCTAACGCAATACGATTCTAAGCGAAATTCAGTTATACCTACATATCTTGAAATGCCGTATTTTTTAACAAATTTAGCAAAATTTGATCTTTATACACGTTTAAAGAAACATTATTCTAAATTTTTCATTTTGATCAGTTATAATGAGTCTCGTTTTAAATTTTCTATCATCTCTGTTTGGTTAAAAAATTTTATTCATATGGCGTACCTACCAAATATAACTATAAAAAAACTTGAAAATGTCAAATGCCAACAAATAGCTCAAAAACCGGAAGAATTTTTTTAAACATTACCTTACGTATAGAAATATAAGTATTCGGTCAGGGTTTCAAGTGTCTACGAATATTTTTAACTGAATTACAACAACAAACAAAATTGAAAATACCCAATGAATTCGTTATTTTCGTAAATGGTCCAGTTTATCTGGGTTTTATCTAATTATTAAGAAAACCGTTTGTATAAAAAAAAGACCACTTCAACGCACCAACTAGATCCGAAATGCAAAAGAAAAAGTCTCTATTGTCACTGATTGGAGTAAGATTTCTATAAGAAAAGTTGCTCGTTGACTGAACAAAAAGCCCACTTCATTGGTAAAACCAATACATTCCTATCGCTACGCCTCAAAATCTAAAATATTTTGAAAAACTTAGACGCGAAGCTGATTGGAGAACGGCTGCAATGGAGCGCTAGAGAATTAATACGCACGCCCAGATGGTTTTTGGATTGTTCGCACATCACGCGAAATAATAGATAAAAGAATTATATTTTACGTACGCGTTGTAAATATGATGAATAAAGGCGTCTGAAATGGACATTTTTCAAATTTCCAAAAGATTTAAAATGAAAAAAAAAACTCATTTAAATATAGTTTTGTATACAATTAAAATATCTCAGGTTCCCGCGGTATCTTATTTGTCTTTGTTGTTATCAACTATTCGTGTTTCAATTAGTCGACACTATTGTTATTCGGGGTTGGAGGGGGGTGTTGGGATGATGGTGTACTACAGTGGAAAGTGCGTGCGCGCGCCGAATTATTTATTTGGGCATTTTCACTTCAAGACGATGACGGTGGGGCCGGTCGTGTTGTTCTTATCTACGGGCCGCCCACGCTAATATATATTCGGTTTGTGTTTACACGGAAAAATCATAAAGTTTCGTGCTTTGAATATATTAAGTGAAATTAAGAAATCGGTGTTTTGTGTTATTTTCAATAAAGATTCGGGTGAAATTTAACGTCAGATCCGGCGAAGCGAAACGCCTCGGAAAAAGAGCCCCGCAGATGTTGCCTTACGGTGGTGGCGGAGACGCTGTCGACCGGGAGTTCGGGCGGGACGGAGTGGTGTTAGTCTCTCCCGTTCGCCACTTTTTTCCTCTTTATTTATTTTTTATGTATATATATATATATACTTTTTTTTTCATCATTTTCTTCTTTTTCTAATTGAATTTCTACCAGTAAGTTTCATTAAAAAAAAAAGAAATAAAAAAAAAGAGAAACTAATTTGTCTCCTCGAGTTTCCAAAAATAAAAAGAGAATGAAACCCCAGATTTCATTCGAATACTCAACTTTTGATATTTCTGCTCGGGATTTATTAATTATAATTAATACATTTTTCTGTTCGATTTTAGTTTCGATTTATTATTTTTTGTAGTCCATTTAATTGGCCTTTCTTTATAGTCGTTAGATACGATTTAATCATGTTATTTAGTTTTATACTTATTCGTATTGTTCATTATAGCATATTATATTATTCGTGAAAATAAATCATGTCAATATCAGAGTACACTATCCTCGGGTCTCTCGTTTTTACCCTTTACAAATCTATAAATAGGCGTAAATAGGAGGGTTCGGGGTTTTAATTCGACGAAAATTTAGCCGAACTTCTATAAAGTCCTTATTGAGTAGCTTTTTTTCTTCATACAGTTTTCAATATCCAAAAAAAATTTCCGGATAAAAAATATAAATGAAATTCAATCGAAAGCTGCAGGTTATTAAATCTCGAGTTTCCGAAATAATCCCTCGTAATATTTTGTCGGTAGGTAGGTAGGTAGGTTGGTAGGTAGGTAGGTAGGTTGGTTGGTAGATAGGTAAGTAGGTAGGTAGGTATCACATTTCCGGTTTTGAAATAAGCACCGGAATGCCGGCAATCAATTTACGTGGACGCCGGAGGAAAATTTAAATGCATTTTTCGAAATACCGGGAAACCGTGAATCTCGAATGACTATATAATATAGTATTATATTATATAAAGAGACGATCGAAATAAATACCTACACACACGCAGACGTCTCGTGGTCGGCAAAGATACACATAAAATAGGCTCGCTATAAGCTACTTAAGTTGTTCAATCATCTCGGGCTTTACAATTTATCTGTCGTCTAGCGCTCGGATAATTCTCTATTATTTATGATTTGTCTTTTTCTTCTTCATCGCGACGAACGTTTTTATTTCATTTTTACCCGTCCTCGTGTATTTTGTATTCGCGTTACAGCGAAATTCGTTATGTCTTATTGTACTTTCGTTCTCTTATATACCTACTCGCTGGCAGGACTAGGTCTCCTCGAATAATTGCTATGTACGCTATCCCCCTTGTGGAGAGAGACCGAATTAAGTGGACGTAATACCCCTGAATTTTCCGTCTCAGTTAAACTGATGGACAACGTAGCAAAATTACAAAACTCTGAATTAAAATTGTGGAGTTCAGGTTGGAACCGGAGTTTATTTGAGTTTATATATAAATACAAGTAGGTAACAAAATTTAAAGAGCTATATATTTACGAGTGGCAAATGTTATAAACAACTTACTTATATAAATAGCGTTTACCTCTTATTACCATAGATACCTACACAGCACAAGGATTGCACTACAATAATTAATAACAGTTTTTTTTCATTCTTCTCATCAAGGTAAATCCATGAATCATCAAAAATAATCGGATCGTTGTATTCAAAATATCTAAAAGCCGAATTTTAAAAAATGTTATTCAATAAGTAGTGGATTTCAACGGCTATAAACCTCTTTCATATAAAGTTTCTCATCAAATTTGAAAAATCGAAAAAAAAACCAGAAAATATAAGAAATGTATTAGATAAAATATATTACGGCCTTCTTCTTTTGTGTGCACAACTTTTCTACCAGCAATTTTGCTCCAACTTTTAATGATAGCAATGTTTCTAAAGAGAAATTTCACTAGCAAGGTACTTTAAAGAAGTCATTTTTCGATTTTTTCAAATAATTTTTGAGTAAATGTGAAAAACCGGGATAAAATATGGGAAAACCGGGAAAAACGTAGGAAAACTGGGAAAATCTATACAAAATAAAACAAATATTATTAAAGAAAATATATAAAGCTAATTTAATCATTTTACTATAAAATGACATATATATTGTTGACAAAGCATCACTATCAACTGAACTCCGCTCAGAGTCATTTTTTTCGTAAGCAATGGTTTATTGTTCCTTACAGGTATAAACTAAACTATTTATAACAGTGGCTACACCCGTCCCCATAATACCAGGATGTCTTTTTTTTTTTTTTTTGAATAAAATTGCGCGTATTGTTACAAAAATTATACTTGGTGTTCATCACTTTTGTTCTTTTATACAATTTTATTTTTCGCTTTTTTAAGTTGCACTTTTCAAGGTTTTTTAATGTTTTTAAGAGGTTTTTGTGGTTTTTTTTAGTGCAGTTAGTCTTGAGGTCTAGTTACCAGTGATGTCATTACATCTCTCTTACACAACTCTAGGGAAGGCAAGATATAGACGGGAATTTAATGTATATCTGTACGAAACGATTAATTATATCTAACGAAAAAACTGAGAGAAGTTCGATTGATAGTATTGTTTATCAACAATTTATGTGTCATATTATGGTAAAATATTTACGTATGCATTAAAAATGTTCATTAATAATATTTGTATAATATTGTACCTGTTTTACCGTTTTTCCTAATTTTTTTTTTTCGGGTTTTTCTATTTATTGGCAAAATTCCTGAGAAAATCAAAAAATAATCTCCCTAAAATACCTCCGTAGTCAGATTTTCTTTCAGAAAAAGTGATATTATTGTAAATCGGAGCAAAGTTGCTGGTAAAAATGTTGTTCATAAATAAAAAATAAAAAAATAAACATCATTGTAAAATCAGCACATCCCTCGCTCCACTTAGAATCTAAAATGAATGACAAGCAGTCATCAGTGACTAAACATTTTTAACTGACTACCGATATTTTAGTATCAATTTTAAGCTTTCGTTGTAAGTTATATAATATTAATAAGTTTCAAATATTTGTTTTTAATCTATAATTGATAACGTTGCGTTTGGATCATTACGACTTTATACTTCATTCAATATTATCTGGATTACGATTGATATAACAATGTTTGTCTATATAATATTTCTATGGTTTTTATAAATTGTAAAATACATAATGTTATATATAATAATGTAATATAATTTAAAAAAATATATTTTACGCAAAGAATGCGTACTAATACATTTATATTTGTGAGCACTTAAAATTTGAAAGATAAACATTATAATAAATAAACATTTCGGACTTCGGGAAACTGAACTGTACGTTTCGAATGCCATGATTTATTATTATTTTAAAATGTATAACACCCACTCGTAAGAATACAACACTGGTTTGTACCAAGATAAGCGAACCAAGACGAGTGCTCACCGCTCACACCCAGTCTCCGTATCTTCAAAAACCACAAATACCACTGCACCACGTATATTATTATATTTTCTTAACGTATAATTCGTGAAATTCTATAGCTGTGAAAAGCGTTTATATTTTTTCTCGGTATTAAAATGATCTGTACAAATATGTGTTCTCGCGTTTATTCGTATAATGCAATTGATTCTTTTTTAATAATGATTGTCACTAAAAAAATGCATCTCTTACTTCGTTATCTTATAAACATAAGATGGACGTCAATCTGCTAACTTCTGTTTTTCCTGTAATTGGCCTTCTCCATTCGTTTTTAATGCCCATCGTGTATCAGTATCACATTTATAAATGAACTGGCCTATAATTAAAATGTTTTGTTTAATTTTAATTTTTAGAATATTTAAATAATTGTTATTATTGGGTAAGTGTGTTTCAAGATTTGTTTATGATATTATTAAATTTATACTATGCTTTGTATTATTGAAAAACAATTTATTTCTTGGTTTTACATTCCCCCTTGAATTTCCCTAATATTCTTTATGAGGGTTTCGGGGTTTGCACATTTGACTGTAGATATGATTCAATAGTATATGCGCACTCGCATATGGGTTTTTGTTTTAATAATTATGTAACTAAAACTTGAATATTATATTTCTATATACTTACGAATTGAAATAAAATTGAATAACAAATAAAAGTTGATTAAAAACAAGTATAATAATTTAACAAGAGGATTTTCTAATGAAATTATTAATTAATTTAAATTATGAGAAGCTATAGTTTTATTCCGCCCTAAAACGATTAAAGCATCGAGATTTTTAGAGTTTTAGCTCCACGGAAATCATGAAATCCATTTATAAAACTCATAAATCACAATAATATTATTTAATGACTGTAGGCGTGGAATTTTAAGTTGTATAAATTTATTATAAATGAGAGTTAATTTCCTATTATTACTGTGTGCTCTCTCATATTAAAATTTTTTTTTTTTTGTCCGTTTGTTCAAAATATTAACATTAAATTATGACTTTGAGACTTGAGTGATCCAAAGATATATAAATACCAATAATTTAAATAAAATATATAAACCGTTTGCATTTATAAACTGCAGTAAAGAACGATTTAATTATAATATGCATAACCTAAAGTTACCGTGGTTATACATTTTGCCATTTTACGATTAAATGCTATATTATTTAGAAAGTTGGAACACATATCGGAACATGTTATAATTAAATTAAAAGTGATCATATAAATAAATATATTTATTATCCTATCCAATCATCTCTCATTGATCTAATATCTAAAAGTCTATTTTTATGACCTATGCGGGTATTGTGGGTATTGCGGGTATTGCGAGTATTGGGGTAATAGATTCCCCCAACATCGGAAAGTAAAAAAAATAGGTTTGGGGGCCTGAAATGGGGTTAACTACTCACAATTATTAAATAATTCTTGATATAATTTCAAGTCGGGTGCCAGGATAAGGGAGCTAGTTATTGCTAGTATTTTTTTAAAAACGATAGTATTTTATTTGTTTACATCATATTATGGATTTATGATCTATACGGAAATAAATATAGACATGAATTAAGTTTTCACTTCGCAAAAAATCCGTGCCAAAACCAAAAATATTATTATAATTGTGAAATATTTTAGATTTTAAGTAGAGTGAGAAATATATTGCTATTACAATGATGTTTATTTTTTTTTTCTGTGAACAACTTCTACCAAAAATTTTGCTCCGATTTTCAAGTGTAGCATCTTTCCTGAAAGGAAATTTGACTTGGGTGGTCATTATTTGATTTTCTCAGGGTTTTCATAAGAAATGAGAACCGGGAAAATTTATTATTTTCAAACATTAAATATTACGGCCTTTCAAAACATCAAACTCTGCTCAAAATCTTTTTTCGTTAGCAATATGTTATAGTGATTAAAATTGTTTTTAATAACACAATCGCAGCTTTTAAATGTTTACTCGTAGCAAAAAAAAATCATGTGCAACATATTATAAATTATAATATTAAATGTACTGCAGGGAAAATAATTCCCTTTATTTTATTTTAATTTTTTCATTTAAATCGTTAAAGTTTGAATGATTGAAGTTTCACTAAATTAATTTTGACCTATATTAAAATATGTTTTGTTCAAATAATGTTATTCAAACACTATTCTTAATATTAATACAATGTATACAAATTGTTTCGGTGCGAGCGGCTCATTAAATTATTAACTAAATACTTACGTACCGTATAAAATAAACGTAGGTAGTCAAACAAAAATTATTTATTTTGTAGAAAAACCAAAATAATACGTTTTTGTTTAATCAAGGCGAATTCCTTCATCTGAACGAAATATAACATAAATCTGCTTTAAAAACATACCTATATACATTTGCATTCCTAAATTCGTATTTTATTTCGTTTATTAAAATTACGGTTGTTTATTTCATAATGAATACATTATATTGCTTCCACTTACTATACATTTGTATGTAGTATTCTGGCACTGTAATATTAACAGGGTAATTTATTATTACTATTATTGTTATAATATTATAATATTATGTTTTTTTACATTTTCCGTTCATATAGCTCAAATAAGAGCATAGAGCCATACTGTAGTTAGTCTATGTCCACCAGCGAATTGTCTGCACCAAATAAAACCAATAATTTGACCATAATGACTATTCTTGAAACGCTTTTTCTATGATCTTCAAATGAAAAACCTGACTTTTAGTTTTCTTATAACTGTTCGAGTTACTTTTTGTATGTGTATGAGAATAACTCAACGAGTCACATTTTGTTTGAATTAAACAATTTACAATTTAGTTTTAATCATTTTGTCACCGATATCTTGCAACTCAGAATTTTCAACTTATTATCAAATTTAATTCAACAATCCCGTCTAGTGCCCACGTTGAGTGATTATTTAGTGCTTAGAGCTTATTGTTTGATAACCAAAAAGGACCCATGTTTGATTCGACGTTTGAAAAAACATTAGATACTATTAAAATTCAATAAATATTTTCAATAAAAAAATATTTAAAAAGTTTCTAAACTTATACATTTTTGACGAATGGTAATTTAACTAGTTACCTTTTTTTATTTGAGAACTTGTAACTCAACTTAATATATCATTATTTGATCTACAACACACGTATTATGCTATTACAATAATAACATATATTATATTACACGTTCAACTTAAGACCGTCGTCGTGGTTTGGTCTAAGACTATTTTGGTCCATTCGGCGTAGTGGAATTTTTTTTTTTTTTTTTTTATTATAAAAACGAAGTTTCAAAAAAAGCATCATCGCGGTAATACGATAGATCAAAACTTTTTCTCTATACACACTCTACTCGATGAACAGACATTTATATAAGTTTTTCGCGTCGCCCGCCCTCGTCGGAAGCATTGACAGTTTGTCTCGCGATTTTCAGTACAGCGGACCAGTACAGTGCATGCGCCGAAACAATGAAAACCGACCGGAGAACAAGTACAACAATATAATAATAATAATAATAGTGCGGGGAAACGGAATAGTTTCAAAAATTTCTACGGATGACATTTGCCACCGGGGGTCGGCCTTTAAGCCGCCCGCACCCATTACGCGTATTATATGTTTGACAGCTGTCCGGTGCTGGTCCGTGTCCACCGAACTGTGAACGTATTATATATACGTATATATATATATATATATATTACACAGTTTTATTTATTATTATTATTATTTTTTTTTTTTTTTACACACCGAAAACCCTTTCTGGGGTTTCGGAATGCGAAAAACAATTTACATCCGTCAGGCAGATTGCACGCGGATGGGTTATATTATATATGTATATAATCCGTTGTACAATATGCAGTGTACACTCACGGTAGGATTAACAAAAATTTGATTTCCGCAAACCGTATATATTATATATATATATATAGCTTACGTTTTCTGCATGACAAATTATACGCGGACAGGGCGTAAAAAAAAGTCGCGGGGTCAACGATGTTCATCTCTGACGATAAAAAAACAAAAAACTCGTGATATTACAAGAATGTAATAGGTATAGTGTACTGTAATGTAATGTAATAGGTGTATATACTGTTGAAAGGGAACGAAAAACCGCGAGGGTTGTAAATTAATTGATTTATTGTAGCTCGTAATAATTAAAATTACGCGTTAGAGCGATCTTTTATTACACTTTGAAAAGCAATTGATACATTGATAAAAAAAAAAAGGCCTATTTACGTGGTTATGGAAAATAGATTTTTATTTTACAGGAAATAATTTTATACGAACACTGGATTCCCTAACGATATGAAAAAGACTCCATAATTCGTACGGAAATATGAAAACAAATATTATTATTTGTTGTTATGAAAAAAGACTCATGAATTGTTGTTTATGTTAAATAGTGAAAACTAGATTTAGGTTTTTTTTCTTATTAGTGTTTCAATTGATTTACGCATGTGTGCAATATTTGTATACCAACATAGTAATGATACTATAATAACCGTAAGCGTGCGCAGGTCCTCTTAGCAGGAGAGGTAACGATACTTGAAATCAACCAGTTTCAAAATGCAACAATACAAATCTGTTATCAGTTTTCGATAAGAATAAGATTTCTGGTGAAAAGTTATCTACAGAAAATAAAATTATATACATAAATTACAGTAAAACAAATTCCATGCTTTGTTCAGAATCTAAAATCTGAAAATTAAAGGTAACAATATTATCTAGAGCAGTGGTTCCCAACAGGGAAGAGGGATTTTAGATACTGCACGGGGGAATATAGTTATGATGAAATTACGAACATTTTGTTGTTAAAATAATTATGCCATTTTACAATCAGTCAAATTGAAAAAAATAAATTATTTCTACATTTTTACTAAAAAAAAAAAAGGCTGTCTAAACTCTAATAGTCTAATCTAATTTAAGAAGGGAGAGGTGTGAGATTTTTGAAAATTTACAAGCCGAGGGTATAAAAAAAAAAGGTTGGGAACCACTGATATACTAGAGTACCCATGATATATTAATCAATATAACTTAAACGAAAAACAGCAGTTCTTCAAGAATAAAATGTGGTTTTTTATACATTTAAAAAAAAAAAAAAACCATAACTTTGTTATAAATCAATATTCAACTAAATGGATATGCTATTTTTTATGGATGAAGTTGTGTTTTTTAAATTTTTTCCATATTATGTTGTTTAATGTTAAATCATACGCATTTTAAATGAAATAACTTTGACACAAGGTTTTTATGTTCAAAATGTTCACGATGACACGTGCTCTTAAGATTGAAAGCAATTTCTATTGTCAGCTATTCTTGTAAAAACTACCAGTTCCGTTTTTGCGAACTCGGGGTTGACGTGTGTTTCTATTTCGAGTTTTCGAGTTTTCAATGTTCTGAAGAAGTGACACATTTTAACTTTCAACTTAGCTTTTAAACTTTATTTTTTTATTAAATTATGTTTTAACTAAACTTATTTTTTTACATTAACTGAATAAATATCAAACGAGTGTATTTTGAATAGTATCACATTAGGTTAATTTAAAATAATTTGAATGTGCTAACTCATTAACTTTTTCCAATTAGTTCAACTTCACTGGGTAAATATTATTATTTAACTCAAATATTGATCAAAACATAAACCTTTTAATAGAATTAATTATAAGTACTTAATGAATTCAATAAATAATTAATTTGAGTATAGTCGTTTATATACCACTACATCGACCATGATACATCATTCTCCAGATATATTTTCGTAGTATCATTTATGTGCATCGGAATTCGGTTAATAAGTAGAAATAGCCTATGAGGACGGAGTTTTTAGTGTTATATTGTGAATTCCACAATTCGAGATAAGAGTTTTGAGATAATATTTAATAATATATACAACGAGATCTCGAATTCGGAATTTCCGAAGGAGTCTTCGGGCGGTTTTTGTGTATTTATTTTCTTGTAAATTATTTTAACTAGATCAAATCACATTACAATATTATAAACGCATTAACAAAATACATAAAAATACTATTATATAACTATAATATTATAATAATATAAGCGTGAACATGTTTTTATTAATCTTATAAAAATGTTATTTACTTATTATTAGTTATTATAACTTATGCAGCTATATTAATATTATAGTCATATACTATATTTTTAAGTCATCGTTTTCTAATTTTTTTATGGCGTACCTAAAGATGCAAATTTTAGGTCTGATGGTACTTTATTTGAAAAATATTTCCAAATATCCAACACTTTTCGAAAAAAAAATTGCTTTTATGTTTTCTTTTTTAACTCTTTTTCGGTTAGCTAATGTGTGTTCTTAATTTTTTCACGCATCACCTTAAGAGATGCAAAATTTTCAGCCGGAGGTATTAATTTAAATTTATTATTTAAAAAATTGCAAAAATGTTTTCAATAGTTTACGTCCTAACCGATACACATTAAATTTATCCTCTATCTCCCCAACTTCTCATCTACAACAGTGGGCCCACCCACGTACGTAGTATGTCCGTCTTTTTTTTTATTTCTGAGGCACCTTAACAACGAAAGAAAAACATGACTCCGCTGTCTCTACTCAAAAATCGGTTTTCGTTTATTCGGTTTTGCAATTATTTATCGTAGCATACAGTTAGCCTATCTTTTTTATACTACCCACCTATAACAGTGGTTGTGCAAAGTGTTTGCAGATTTTGTTTTCATAATACAAAACGTAATAAATGTAATGAAATTGTATCGATGGAAAACGAAAATTATCTATAGGTACAGTATAAATATTTGTTTACGATATATTTTAATTCCATCTACTTGAACATTTAAATTTAAATCCCATTAATTATTTCATACTTTCTTATAATTCGTTTTTCGGTAAAAAACAATAAATTAATTAATAATTATTCCGATAAATAATATTATTAATTTTCTGTTAAAATATTATTGTTTAACTAATAATATTATTGTGTATTGTTTACCAACTAATACTAGTATATTTTCAAATTGCGTGGCGTTTCGGAATATTGTGTGTTTTTTTCGTTGTGTTTCTTTAATTTATAATATTAATAGGTAATTATTATTATTAAATTGCATTATACTTTGTTTTTTCAACGAATTTATAACAACGATTAAAATGGTTTTAAACGGTAATAAAACCGAAATATTTTTCAGGAAGATCAGAGGTACCAAAATGAAAATTTTGTCTATTTTCTAAACCTTAACACTTGAGCATTATCCAATACAAAGAATACCTTCTTTAATAGAAATATTTATTTCTACCAAATTCGAATATTCAATTACATTTGCATGTATATTTGTAATGTCTATCTCTTTAATTGCTCGAGTTACATTTATTTTAAGGTAAAACATTTTTTTCCCTCGATTTTCATAAACAAATTTAAACGCTTGTGTTTTTGTATCATAAGTAGTCGATTTTGTTCACTTTTAAAATCCTCTCATCAAAAATGTATACGTTATTTTATTACTTACATATTTCCAATTGGTTTCATTTAAACGTGTTTTTTTTTTTATACCATAACGTTTATGAAAAATTGTGATTTATTAGTTTTTGATTTAGAAATCGTCCCTCTGACTAAAACATTATTTGTACTTATAATTTACATTACATACTGCATAGTATATTAATATATTATATTCCTTATACTTATACGGCAAGACCTACCGGAATTTTTGATTATCTCCGTATTGTGGAGCAACAGAATGTTAAAATTATATTATTTAGGTTTTATAATATATTGCAAATTGTCGAGACGATTGGTAGTCTTTGGCATTGGCGAAACGAACGCGATTTTTAAGAAGCAATTGCTTCTAGATTTTGTAAGTTTTAGGGATGGGTAGGTGTTTAATATAAAAATAACTAAATATTGATAATATTGGGAAATATTAGTGGACGGGGTAATACAGTGTAGATTACAGGTTGCTTTTTGTAAGTTAAACCGATGAAATGTAGTTTATGGGTGAATAAACTTGAAAATGAGTTGTCACACTAAAACGACCGCTTTACTATATTAGATACTTATTTTATTCATCAACTATTCCTTTTCTTATGATTTTTTTTTCTTTTTTTATGTAACACAGCGCGAAATAGAAGAAAAAAACAAGGTAGGAAAAGCTTGGGTGTCGTTATGGGTGCTGAGAAAACAAGCATGTCAAAAAAGTGTGGGAACCTTGTTAAATATTATAAAAGATAAAGCCCCGAGAGACGGTTTGGAATAATGACCGAACTGTGAACATTTTTTTTTTCACCTTCGCCCAAACCGTGCGGTGTGACAAATCTGTATTTAATGTAACACTGGTGTTTTTGAATAGTTCAGTGTGTCCAGCATCTACATAGGTATAGACACCTTATTTACTATACAAGGAATGGTTTAGTTGGGAAATTATATAAGCATAAAAATAATGACCCGTGTCGGCACTATTTTTTACTCTAAGTATTGAATATTTCTAACAGTATAGATCATCAATTATTTTTATATTTTTTCGCTCGTCAAAAATAATGTATCATTATTATTATAGTAAAGCAATTAATACCGCTCGAAGACGTTGCTCGTGACAACCAAATTATATTTCATAACTGTGTTTCGTTTTAAGTTTATGTATAGATTATTATAGAACAATTTTCTTTTAGAATCTAAAATAAAATTTGGATTCTGAGTGTAACGAAGAACAGTGGGTGTACGCAGGAGGGAGGGAGGTTAAGGGTTATATTCCTTTTCCCGTTGGCTTAAAAAACAACTATAACTTATGAGCATTTATTTTGTAATTCAATCTTAAATTGTTTATATTTATTCAGCCAAGCTTGATTAAGTAATTAAAAATTAGCATTTTTGAATCTGGCTTTTAAATTCCCATCGTCCACAACTCGACTAAGACATACTTATCGTTTATGATTGTGTTTTATTAAATTCCATTCTATTGAACATTTCTGAGGATACCAGTTGCAAAGAAGCTATTTAGTTTTACTAAGATGTGTTTTTTATTTTTCGAAAAACTTTTTCGGTAAGTAAAATTTCTCCGTTTTTTCATGTTTTTTGTTTTAAACAACGCGGTTTTTCTGATTTATAGTATTATATTTGAAACATTTTTCTAAATTTCCAATAATTGTTTAAAAACAAAAATAAAAAAAAAATAATAATAAATGACGTGACACAAATTTTTTTTGTTAATTTTTGGGTTACTTTGAATTTTGAGTATGTAGGAATAAGTATGACCGATAGTTATCTAGCCATTGATTGAGCTTCGCTCAGAATAGTTTATTGATTGCAATAATTTATCGTTATTTTCAGAATGTAAACTAAATTATTAAAAACATTTTTTATTGGATTTTTTGATTCAATGACAGAGAAATATTGTCGATAAGTTTATTGTATTAATTTATTTTGTAGGTAGCTTTTCATTAACCTGCTAAAATCACGTTATTTTGGATTGATAAATAGATAATAAGATTCATTGTTATTAATTTACATTTACTATCTTGAATATTCTTTTTTTTTTTTTAATCGTGACAGTTTAATAAAGTTTTCTATGTATTGCCCGGTCCTTAATTTATCGGGTTCATCAAATAATATACGGATTTATTTTATAATTTTTTTGATTGAAAATTCTTGTTATCCAATGATAGATGGGAAATATTATAATTAAGTTATTCGAAATAGTTATATCGTTGGTATTCTGAATTAAGAATGACGAACGAATTTAATACTTTTAGTTATTTATATGTAAATCAACTTATAAGAAATACAAATTGGACGTGATAACATTATAATACAATTTGAAGAACTTAAAGGGGTAATTTTGTATAGCGCGTATAAGTTTAATACATATTAATTAGTGGTAACAGATCTGACACGTCCGAAAAGCAAATTAAATAATTGATTAGGTACTACCACAAAGGTCGGGGTTAGTTCCTTTTTATTCTAATGTGCTTATGTGACATAATAAATTGACGACCTGGATGCAGTAAGTCTCATTATTAAATTTAAATATATTATACTTACGTGTCCTCGACAAATGCCGTGAAGATTTGCTGACGACAAATTCCCTTCGTCTCTATATAAGGTATGCAACGCCTAATTCCGATTTACCATACGAAAACGGATAACAAAAATTTAAACTTTAATTTAAGGTTATCGATAAATGGTAAATTTCATCGTCTAAAAATTAATAAATATCCACAGGATTTCACGACGGTAAGACGTCAGCGTAGAACAAACATTATTAGTACAGGTTTTGGAAATTTTCTTTTGTGATGTAGATAACATTTTTACTAAAATATGTAAATATCCACGTGTTTACCGGATGAAAAATGTAATTTGTTGTGAATTTAGGGTTTTATGTACCTATATTATTACGTTTTTTTTTTTTTTAAATTTTTTTTCAGTTTATAAAAAACCCATTTTTAATATAACGGATATGAGTAAAGAAACTCACGATTCGTTTATGTGAATAAACAAGAATTTTACAAGTCAAAAAACATAATATTATTTTGAAACCATTTTAAAATTAAATTCTTAAATATCCGTTTGATACATGTATATTGTATTTATTTTTGATATAGGCACTTGTCTATATTGTTAGGCGTCTTAAGAAAAAAACTATTTTATAAAATATATATATATATAATGTATTACACACATAGTGTATATATACTGCTGTATGATTATTCTTCATTACTACTTTGATATTATATTATATTCTTTCAGATATTTTTGTGTATATTCGTCAATATAAACAATTTTAAATTTCCGTGTGAGGACTATACAAACTTTGTTAAACTGTTTTCCCGTTTACCTAATTTTTAATAATACGCGTGTAAATAGGTTTGTCGTTTATATTATTTCGTTTATTATGTTGAACGTCTGTATACACACATATTCTATAATTTACACATAACAGAATAGGTACACTATTATATCAATACGTGTATTTAAAGAAAAACCTATCGATTCGTGGCCTAGAAACGCGAAGCTATTTTTGTTATTGTCAAACATATACAATACATATTATGCATCGCTTCATGCATATTTTCCTAATAAATTGTAGAGTTGACAGAGTATATATACCTATTATTATAATATTTTGACACGTGGAAAATGGACCGCGTAATTTTGTAAATGTGTATATACGTTAACATAAAAGGTAATTACATAAAAACGGTTTGGCAGTATGTATATCCTATAGATATAAAATACAATCTGCGAATATATATTTTACTAGCCGACTAGGTACCTATATATACATATATATATAATAGTAGGAAAAAAATGAGTTATAAGTGCCGTTAGTTTTTTATTCGGTTTGTCACGTTTAAACAAAGTCTACGTTATTTATTGTAATAGCTTTTGCACGAGATGATAATAATAATATGACGAGGGGAAAAATAACAGAGAAATATTTTAATAATGTACCTACTGAAAAACTGGAATGGTAAATCATTTTCAGATATATTATCGTATATGCAATATTGTTCTGTGCTGCGTGCGTATAACTACTACCGTGAAAATAATGAGTTTCAAAAAAAAAAAAATATATCCATTTTTATTTTTATTGCATTGAGGCCACGTTTGGTAGGTATATAGGTATATAGGCATATGCAATCTTTTAATAACCTTTCCACTTTCTTAAACATAGAGTAATATGCTTTACGTTCATCGAATCGGCCGGAAACGGAAATAAATGCTTCGCAACACATTAAACGATTAGGTACTTCAAGAGTTTGAACAAGCCAAATATTATTATATTTAGATTATCTATAGCGAAACGACGACGTTACAAATAATATTGGACGGGTTTTGAGAATTTCCTGTGACATATTGGTGTGCTCAGCGTTCTCATGTAGCAAGGAGGGATAAAGAGAGTGGAGGAAATTTGAATATTATAACTAGATAACTATGAAATAATTCAAAATTATATTCACTTAGAAATTGGTATAGTATCTACTCCTTAGTAGTAAAAAGTGATCACTATACTATAAAATACATCAGCTGTTATTACAAGGAATAAGGTTTTTTATACAGGAAATTCATAAATCATAATTGAATTATTATAGATAATATAAAAAGGTCAAGGTGACACCATAACCCCCCCCCCCGTACCCGTGAGCACGTTCCTGCCATGACATAAGTGATCGATCGAAAATTGAACACATAATGTACGTATTATGGAATAAATTGCAAAAAAAGGTGAATTCAACGAATTATATTCGTAAAAACGCACATTATATTTTATAAATGGTCAGTACTTTTTTTTCATAACTAATGAAGCTATTCAAACAAAATATTTTAAATTTCGAAAAACAACAAAACAATGAACAAATCTAAGACGAGACAAAAATTTTAACACCTGAATTCGCATGTATATGTAGGTATGCAACATTGTTTCGCAGTTCCGACGAAAGGTCAAATATCAAATAATAATATTATGAACATTTATTTTCTTATTTATATGCAAATATTTTTCGTCTCAAATAGTTCGTTTTAGGTACTTATTTTTTTTACTGTAATTTATAATAAATTATTAATACAAATTTCGTGTTTCGATTCAAGTATTTTAATCTTGCGTTTTAATTATTAATATTATCCCGAAGTCGGTGGTGGAAAATAATTACTCGTTCAAATTACGAAAATATATATATTATGAACTATCTTACGATTAGTTTTTTAAATGGTATTATAACAAAAAAAAAAAAAAATTATAATAATAATAATAAACAATCATTCAAGTACAAATGTTATAAGTTAATTTCGTCGCTTGAAGCTACTACGTAGCTTATTTTTCTCACTTTTACTGAAGTCAGAAGTGCAAAAAACACAGAGGAATATCTCATTTTCTTTAACTAAATTAAAATTTAGATATATAGAGTAAACAAATATTATTTATTTCCTATTCAGGTGCGTTTACAAAAAAAATATTTCGGAGGAAGGGGGCGGGTTAAGGTTGTACACTTTCATATTCTTATTACAAAGAAGTTTACATACTTTCAACTGTAGGATTCTTTATTTTTCTTTAAAAATGTCAATATTTTATACCATTAATTTTTAGCTTTTTAGGTACCTATTACTAAATTTTACATTTAATATTTTTTTAGTGAATACAGTCTAAATGATAACGTAATTTATATTATTGTGATGATAATGTGGACTATGAAATATTGTCGTATCCGTTATAATTTTCTAAAAGTAACTAGGAAAACCTCAAAAAATTATAAATGAAAATAATAACCTAGTAATCAAAAATTTAAATAAAAATAAAATCAAAATTTTTTTTATCTTCCTCATTAACAAAAACCACTTTTAATTTTTATAAGACACTCTACAATTTTCAAACATTTCAGCCTTATTTGAGCTTATTAGATATTTTGATTTTGCGAATTATTTACGTTATTTATTTGGTAGGTACTCTGTGGATAACATTTTTAGACCAAATAGAAATCCTTGACAGTTAAATTGATAACAAAAGGTTCATTATAAATCGTACTTAGTGGTCAACATGAAAAAGTTGAGTTTAATGTAATATATATTTTTTTTTATAAGAATTATAATATCAAATTTGACCAAAGTCGTAAATATTACGGCTTTTTAAATCATGTATAAATTGAATTCGCTCAGAATCGTTTTTTGTTAGCAATGGTTTATCATTGCTAATAGATATAAATTAAATAATGTTATATAGCCCACCATTTTAACTTCCTACGCACAACAGTGGCCCATCCATCAGCAGTATCAGCTCTTTTAATAATGAACATGAAATTATTATGTTTAGGAATGCGAAGGTTCTATTATGACAGTGTACCATCATACAGACACTACACTGTAGTGATTACAGGCACTTGGGTACTCGAAAGCCATTTATCCACATTGAACACACAGCAATATTATGTACTGCACACTATAGTTATAAGGGTCCATACGAATTATTATCAAACTTTAATAAATAATTACAGGCAATTTAATTAATACCCGACTGAACTCGTTATAAATCTAGTGCACATTGAAATATTGTACGTACATTTGAATTTTGAATCGGGGGGATGTTTTTGATCGGAATTCTGAATGATAAACTTCCCTGTGTATAATATATTAACATTAAGCGACAAGTATATAGCTCTACGTATATTAGTATTGCAGTGATGATATTTTATTCGACTTGCTAAAACATATTATATTATTCTAACGTTTATGTACCATAGTATTATTGACTATACGTATCGATTAACAGTAGTCGTATCCACACGACTAAAGTAAATCGACTAAATAATTCGTCTCGTCGTCTTTTGATAAACTGTTCCCACCACCCGGAGCCGCACGATTAACCGATTTCTAGTCGACACATATCTAATAATATTTTTTTTGATAGTCGTTTTGACGACGATTTATTACTAGCAACTATAATAATCAGGGCTGCATTAAGAGATTATCGGGTCCGGACCCCGGTAGTCCAAAACCCTTACATTATTTTCAGCAATAACTCGACTTAAAAAAAAAAATCAAAATGACACGTTAATGAAACGATTGTATAGAAATTCGTTAAAAATATGTAAATATGTCAGGTTTCCGTTACGACGGTCAACTGGTATTATATACAACATTATTGTCTGAATGTTAGGTTAAGAAAAACTAAAAATACATTATTGAAACTAAATTTAAAATTAAAAACTACTTTTTTTTATTTTGAAACAATTAATAGGCCCCGGACGCAAAGTTAAAGTTGCACATCTTTATATGAATTTATATGGTTATGCATATATTTATACGTATAGTTATGCAGCTAACTTACCTAATCCAACGAAAAATCCTTGTGTACATTTTAATTAAATTTGATTTTGTGGTTTGTCATTTCAAATTTTATCCATCTGTTATTTATTAACAAATTTATTTATTAATCAATGAAGGGTGTATGTAATGACCCAAGCGCATATATTGTCCTGAAATGTTTATAGTTATTAGTGTTTTTACATTATACAATGTGGACTTTTTATTAATATTTTATTACTATAAATACCACAAGTACCAATACACAAATATAACCTTTTTTTTTTTAAATGTTTTAAATTAAAAAATGTTTCTAATGTTTAAAATATCTTAATGAAAAACGTATGGTTTATTTTTATGAACAAAGTTTTGAGTTCCATGTTTGAAACAAATTTTTACCGTAAATATAATTCGATTGGATTTAATTTTTAAAATCGCGATAACATATTAGGAAAACATTCTTGTCTAGGACATTTTGTCTCCGTAGCATTTTGTACTCGGGGCATTTTTTCCTCGGACAATATTTTTAAACCGGAAATTTTTTTTTATCCGACGTTATTTTCTAGAATCGTAGTGAGTGTACGGGATAAGGGTAAAATGTTGAAAATACGATCAATGATATATTATAACAAAATAGCTGAAAAAAAAAAAAGATTTAAACCAAATGTCTATACTCAAAATCGCCGTGTATAGGATGATATTATGATGGCTAGTCCGTGATATAAAAGTCACGTCGCCCCGTGCGTTTTACGAATCTTCGAAACGACAGTACCGGACCTCAGACGGGAATTCCATTGGATTCTTGCGATCGGGCCCCGTCTACGGCACCCCCGGCGCGGGGTCCGCGTTCGTCGTCCGGGAATATCTTACGACGCGTATAACATCGATTTAGAAAAAAAAACACGTGTGCGCGCTTCACTATTCGCGCGCGCGTCTCTCCCCAACTATATATATAACCCGGGGGAATTTTCCAATTTGCCGATGAGAAAGTACGTACCGTGGCGGGCATACGCTTCTCCGGTCCGTTCGGCTACCCCGTTCCGGCGCGGGGCGAACGGCGAGGGGTACCTATATAATACAGGAGCACCGTGTTCGCGGAGGCTTCGGTCCGGTAATTCCGTAATGTTTTGGAATGAACGGGGAGTGCTTGAGGGGGGGGGAAAGAGAGAACGTCCGACGACGCTCTCCCGGGGGATGATTTCGCCGCCGCCGCCGCCGCTGCAGTCAGCCGTCGGACCGATGTACACGGACGTGCGCTGATTTCTCAAACGGACCGCCACCGTCGGCGATCCTTCGTTTTCCTTCCGGGCGCCGCCGACCGGATAATCGCGCGGACCGTTATTATCATCGTCATTATTATTTATATATATATAACACCCGGTGGCAAAAACTTCGGGGTCGCCAATCGATCGGAGGCCCGATAACTGCGGGGCCCGGGCCTGTCAACGTTACGTTGTTAAATCCGAACGGAACAAATATTAATAATTTTAACGTTTGGACTTTATAGTAATAGCGTCCAGACGCAGTAGTCCGAAAAAATTACGGGTACACGTTCGGCTCGGTAGTCGGTAATAAAGGCCGAACCTTAAACGTCCGCGTACCGAAATGACCGGGAGGCATTGCTGGTGTACGGCCGTTTATATGTTCGGGCATAATTTTCTCTTTTTCTCATTTCGGTACGAGATTTTGTACATTTTTACCGCGTAAAGTGTCATTTACATTTACTATAAGTGCATCTCGAGAAAAAATAAAAACCCGAAATTAAAGGTTGACGCAGAGATTTTTACACGTTTAAATTATTTTTATTAAAATATAACAAACTCCTAAGTAGCTACTCGTATTATACATTGCTGTACATAATATCCGAAAATAGTAATGTCAATGCCTAAATAAATAGGGTTAAACCTTTTGGTTAAATAGGAATAACTTTTAAGGAAAATTCAACGTGGTATTTATAGAATCACTAAATTTCCTGTTTAATAATTTGTTAGAGCAATAAAATCGACTATATTGTTCATTACGACTTAAATTTTCAAAAAGTGAATTTACATACATTAAAATTATCAAAAATAAACACATTTTAGTGCATTATTTAGAATTTTTAGAACATCAAACCATTTTTTTTAAGAGAATTTTTAAGGTTTTTAGGGAATTACTTTCCTAGCCTTATTTATCACTTATCATATGTATCTCTTTTCTAGATAACAGAGAAAATAATAAACATACTAACCGAGTAAAAATATATCTGAAATACACGTTTTTTTTCCTAGTACATCTTTTCCTCGGAAGATTACCACGGCTCCGGTGGATTTAATCGTACAGTTTTCTTCTTGCCGATATAAACGCCGAAGGTCATTTGAAAATTTAATATTATTAAAACGCGAATTCTTACATGAAATCCCTGTGGGTTTTAGGTTTCATGCCGTTAACGTTCGACCGATTTGTATACACATACAGATCGCGGTTGCCTGTTAAATTTGACGATTTAACGGTATACGTTGTAACTGAAATCGGGGGGGAAAAATAAATAATATTTTAACCGGGAATTCCGTGCCGCGGTCTACGAAAAATGACGTCCTCACCATCCCTCCTCCGCCGTCCGGCTAACCGTTCAACTCGTAATATACATTATTGTTATATATTTGTTGTATTCCCGAGTGAAGTACACTCTCGACAATAACGACGACTGAAAACACTACAAAATATATAATATACTTTTTTTTTTCTGCCGACATTTTGCCATGGTTTTTTCGCACACCCACCTAAAAAACCGATTGTTCGTAACATTATGTATCGACTAAAACAACGAAAAACTCGTATGCTCACACACTTCTATTTCGAAAATTTGTCGATTTATTGTTTTTCTATTCACCCGTGTCGGTATAATGTAATACACCATATAACATTATTGTTTTCGGACGACTACGATAGACCCCGAAAGTAGTTAATCGATTTTTGAATCGACATCGTTTGTCCCTCCCCTTTTTCACTCCGTTAAACTTTTCTTAATGTAATTATATAGGTTTACCTATTGGTTACTGGAGGTACGATTTTTGGATAAGTCAGGATTCGCATTACTTTATCATTTCAATAACAATTATTTCAGATTCTGTGTGTAGCGAAGAATCTATTAGTTTCATTAAACGAGTTTTTTTTCTATCCATAATTTTTAAGAAAACGAAAAATAAATTATTCTTCAGTTAATCGAATTAAATAATTAAATAAATTAAATATTTATCAATGTAATTTATACTATCGTCAATCTATTTAATCAAACGTCAAAATAAAATTTAAAAAACGGCTATTCTACTGATGAGCGTGCCACTGCTGTAGATGGGAACATTTCCGTTTTTCTACGTTTTTTCCCGGTAATATAACTACCAAGAAAATAACATACTGATCTCCCAATTTTCTAACTAGACAAAATTTTCCTTTAGGAAATATGGTATACATATATTTGATAATTTGCAGATATATTTCTGGTAAAAAAACTAAATTGAAAAAAATTGAAAATAATGAAACTTTTCAAACGCTATGAAAATCAATATTATTGTAGGATATATTATATTATTATAGTTCAAATATTTCATCATTAATAAAAAAAACATATAATAAGTTGTATTTGTTAATAATTATCAACAATTGGCTTTCCAAAAAGGAAACGTCACTCAGTGTTATGCCAAAGCGATAAGATTGTTTGTGGTTTGGATGTTATTTATTTTGTTAAATCGTTGTTATAACATTTTTAATTTATAATAATAATAATAAAAAATGTTCTACACAAATATACTAGTCGGAATGATCAGAATTGGTTAATGCACAACAATGTTGATCAAATAGTTACTTCATTATGCACTTCGTCGATTCATTTGTATATTAAATGCTATAAATTTTAATAGAATTTGGCATTATTGTACAACTACAAGACGCGGATTATTAATTATTATGACTTTAGTTGGATTTATCGTTATTTATTTAGCGCTATTATATTATTGCATTATACGTTATATAGTATTAATTAAATTATTATTATCGAATTATTGATAATAAATCATTAGATAACCTTTAGTGTTTACCGGTTTAAAATAAATTTTCAATATATTTGAATATTAAACTAACCATAAAGCTTTTTTACTGCTATCGATTCTCAATCATCGAATTTATTTGTAGAAATTCGGAATGGGATGAATTAATTTTAAAATAACGGAGTCTTACGGCGAAAAACTTAAAAAATCGTATTTATATGTGTATTTTAATAACTAATCATATTATTGATTATCATTTATGTAATTTAGAAATATTTAAAAATTAGATAGGTAATATTTTACTGTTAACAGGTTACATCAAAACTAAATCATTATCTCGTTTGATGATAAACGGGTAGATTATGTTTTAACTATTACTTATTTATTTTATAGTGAAGTTGCATTTTTCTGAACAACCAATCCGTTAAATTCGACTGATTTAAATTTTATGCTAACCATTAAATATCCGCATCCATGTCAAATTACCAGTTTATATGTATGATATATGTTACGTGACGCCATTCTCCTACGAAAAAAAAAAAAAATTTGTTTCTGTAACACAGTGACATAATAACGTATGTAGTACAAAATATAATAATATAATATTGCTTTCGTTCAAATTTGTAGAATTCAAATAATTATTTTATCATTAGTGCATCGGTGGAATATGATTTTGTTTTAATATTAATAACAAAATAATAATGTTCGTGTAGTCGGTGAGTTGTTACCTATATATATATATTCCACTCTGACAAATGCAATCATTTTTTTTTTCTATTAAATGTTTTAAGAAGAGTTTTTTTGTAATAGTTACTAGAGTTATGCTATATTATTCATTTATTTTATAATTTTTTTATCTATAAAAAAAAAATATTGTTTACTAAATTCAATACGGTTTATTTGTAAATACAATTTTTGTGTTTCAAATGTTTATACTAATGAGTCGTTAATTTTCTATAATTTTTTGAAGTTTGCAAAAACCATTTATACAATTCTTTTTCATAGACCAATTTGGTGAATCGAATGACATTATTAGTGATAATAGTGGCAATGTAATTATTATATGTATGCAAATCTAGTTACTATACATTATATATACAGTTCAACAAACTATAGAAATACATTTATAAAATGGCTATTTTTGGATTTTGTAATTATAATACGTTAAAAAAAAAAAAAAACTAATATAATATTTAAGAATAGAGTAAGACTCTAGTAATTTATTATTACAACAAGTAAAAACTGAAAAATAATGATTAGAATCAATAGTTATTGCATATTTTGTTAGATTTCCGTGACGAAACATTATGTGTATAAAATATTCTATTTAAAAAGTAATTATACCCGTGTAGGTATACGGTTTTCTGATTGGTCGAGCTGCTTTGCATGTTAATCAGTAAAATACGAAACTTACCTACTAACGTTGCGGCGTGTGGTTATATATGAGTGGCCGTAACGGTAGCGACGGAATGACACCTCAAATGTACACTCGCAACTTCAAAGTCCTAATTTAAGACGCGGTATTCTAACGAGACATTCGTAAAACATCTTCGAAGGTGTATATATTGTTTATATGTATTTTGAGTTTAATTATAACCGTTTGTATCGGATTTAAATGTAAGTATACACCAAACTATATTTACGTAAATTTAAAAAAAAATCAATTTGGGAAGGTATGATAAACTTAGTTTATGTGTATGTATTACATATATACCTATGCGACGATTAATGATTGCAAACAAAAAACGATTCTGAGCAAATATCGAGTAAACATTTTTGGATAAATGTCAATATTAAAAATTATATATTATCATTATTGTAAATATCTACGAAATACATTATAATTAATCGTGTTGTTTTTAACCAATTTATTATAAATTTCAACTTAAACTCTTATAAAAGAAAATAAATGTTTACACTATTATGCTCAAGTTTTCTTTTACTAAAAATTACGACTTGAAAATTATGATAAAATTTAAAAATCGAATGTATTTTTACTGGGCTAAAAATATTTTTTTGACAGAATGTAATAAAATACCTTGACAATTTTAGCTATAAAATAGTTATTAAATAACCAGAACAAAAAGTATTCAAAATTCTAACACTTCTAAAAAATGAAACTATATATTATATATTTGGTGAAAATTACAGGTTGTTCTTACTGAATTAAAATAAAATAAAAATTGTATTGAAATATAAAGACATCGCGTTATTGCGTAAATATATTCTAGTTTTTACTTTTGGCTATTAATTAAAAGTAAAAATAAAATCAATTACTACATTAACTACATTTTCTACCATAAACCACCCACAAAGTTGATAAAGATTTAATCTAACTTAACCTTGATGAGGGAGTTAATAACATGGATAAAAACATACCCACTTTATTAATAAAACCAATACTTTCTTCATTGTCTTTCACGGAATTTAAAAATGTCTTACAATTTGTTTAGTATGAATATTATTTGTTAAATTTTAAAAATTAGCACAGCCCAGATAAAAGTGCCATATTATAGTTACTCATATATAAACTATATGAACAATATTCTAAAATCTTTAGCTCTATAGAAATTGATTATATTCAGAAATATATTTATATTTATTATTAGATTAAAACTTTTCAAATACTAAAGAAAATATAAAGTTTAAATTGATATTTGTCTACGTTTTTTTACAAACTGCTATGTATTATATATATTAGGTACAGTGGCGGAATTACGGGGGATCCGAGAGATCTCGACCCTCACCCAAACACCAATATAATTTTAATAAAATATCTTTAAAAAGAGGCATCTATTAATAGGTATATTTTAAATACATATGGTTTTTCAGGAACTCTCCCAGAAAAATGTTAAAAATCCGTTATTGATTAGACATACCTAAGTTAATAGTTAATAGTTAACTAAGTTAATAGTGTTATGCATTAGGGGCAGTTAAACAACCCGATCATATAAAATTAAAATTGTTGAAATGTTAAATAATCAGCTTTATGCCTATTCTCGTAAAATAAAATTATTATTTGATGACTACTGTTTTGCGTGATTATTTCATAATTTAAATGTGATGGAATAATGAAATTGATGTACAAAATTTTGTTTTAAATTAGTAAATGCTGATAGGACAGTATCAGTGTTGAACAAAAACGTATACCTATAAAAAAATGAATAGATATTTGTTTAAACTCAGTCGTATTCTCTAATGTAAACAAATACAAATTGTTATATTTAGGAAAAAAAAAGTAATATAATAAAAACTTTTTTATTTGTAAAACATCAATGGGATATTAATAGGTACATTATTAGGTGGACGGATACTTAAACACTGATGGATGGTATTTTTAATAGATTTCATTTTTTGAATTTCTTACTTTATAAAGTGGAATAGGACCAATATATTTTATAGGATTATTGGATTATAGGATCAAATCGCGAAAGTCTGAAAAAAAAATCTAACCAACAAACTAACAGCGTTTAAAATGCTGAATTCTGAATGCTACCATGGATCGTTCAAAATGTTTTAATTCTAATACCTAGTTAATTTATTATTTAATTTTAAAATAATGCTTTTATATTCTTGTATTATCCACAGCGGGGAAAACATGGCCTATCTAGATTTGTAAATTATTTTGATTTTTGTTTTAATAATTTTATAATATATGAAATAAAATCGGTAAAGTATAAAACGAATACATAATGATTAGAATGTACGGCAGTAAACGAACTTCCCCTCCGGATATTTATATCCAACTAAATATTCATAATATTCCGGATCCTAATTTAAAATCGACGGCCAATAATTTTAGCCCAGTTTTGTAATTAAAATATTTTAAATGGCCAATAACCAACAAATTTTTTAAGGACGATTTAATAGTGTATAATATATTCTCTAACAATGCGGATAAAGAATGGGAGTGAGAGGTTTTGTACAGTTTTTATGCTGATTTTTTTAAGACGATGGAAACAATGACTTCAATGAATTATAGTGAATAAATTAGTGTTATAGTCACAGATTTTTAGTTAGATGTTTTTAGAGAGAGTTGGTTTAAGGTCACATTTGTTCATTGATTATTGTCGAATTCGATTTGTTGAGGTATTTTGAATCGCAGTCTTATATGTATTTACTATTTATCTTTGAAAATTGTTCGTAACTTATGCTCGTTTTTCAACGTTTCGTTTTAAAAATTTCCCTGCACTTTATACGAGAATTCGGTTTAAGTTTAAAAATCTAAAATCGTCATATGTTTCATTGATAATATTATTTGTCTCAAAGCCAAATATATTAGAGGATTGTATAACTTTGGAAAAATTACTTCAGCTTCCGAAAATTTTTCTACGTGGAATTGCTTTAAAAAAAAAAAACCTTTTGTTTTTAATTTTAGATCTTAAAACCGTAGTTTGTCACAGAGAACTTTGTGTACCACTATAAAAGTTACAAACTATGTTCAAACTTCAAACAAACGCATAAAAATGTTAAAATATTGTTGATACATTAATTGATTTTAATTGTAATTTTCTTAATAATGACCAAAAGTAAAAACGAGAATTTATTTATGCAATAACATGGTATCTGCAAATTTCGATATAATTATTTTTTTAAATTTTTATTCAGTAAAAATAATCTGAAATTTCCACCAAATACATACTATATAGTTACACTTTTTAGACGTGTTAGAATTTTTAATGTTTTTTGTTTCGGTTATTTAATAGCTATTTTATAGCTAAAAATTGTCAAGGTATTTATATTTATTCTGTCGATAAAATATTTTTAGTCCAGTAAAAATACATTCGATATTTAATCTAACCGATTTAAATATTGTTCATGAAAAACTTGAAGAATATAATAATTCATTATTATGAATACTAAGATAAGAAATTGGTTATAATTTTCATAAATTGTGAAAGTGTCGGGAGACATTACTCCCCTTATTACTTCTATAGGCTGTTCAAAATATGTATACATATATATATATATATATAGATATTTATAATACAATCAAAGTAATTTTTTACGGCCGCGGAATAGACAAATAACACACTTTTGTTTTACATAGGAAGTTCTATACAAGTTCTATGCAATTAAGTAAAATGTACAAATAATGCTTAAAAAGTTTAACATTTTGTTATAATAACTGGTAATATTGTTTATATCCTTATATGTATTAACTAGTGAATAATTCGATCATATAGTATGATTAGAGCCACAGCGTATATCGCTAGTGAAATCCGAAAATGTCTCAAAATCTTTGGCTTACTTCAGTTGTGCATGACACACTCGTGAGCCCACCTTGTTGGGACGGGTTGTGGAGTGGTTATCCGAGCTTATGCCTAGTAGAGACATGTGAGTCATTATTTACGGAGATGAAAGTCCGTGGTTTGAGATGGCTTCATCCATGGTATGTGATCTAAGATTCTAAGAGTGGATCGCATCTTCAGTGAATAGTCAGGCGACATCTGATAAGCAAACACTAGTATCAGGAAAGAAAAAAAAATTATTTCTTGTTTTACCCATGAAAACTAGTATATAGATATTATGTAGCACACCGTTATAAATAATATGTTATTTATGATAACTACGCTTTTATAATGATTCACGACGTACGTGTGATATGCATGAATTCGTAGTGATAAATATACGATTTTCATGGAATAAATATGATAATTGTCTTATTTTTTCCCGGATGTCCTTTTTTCTTATAATAACACAATACGAGACATTATGCACGATACCCGACTCAATATTTGATAAGTCTACAGCGTATAGATCCAACAGAGCCGCTACTATTATCACATTAAATTAATTCCAAAAATAGATTTAAACAATCGACTAACACCAATGTAAGAATTGAATAATAAATATTATTATTAAGAATTTATGAAAAAAAAATGACTTTACAACATTACTATTTGAGATCATCTCGGGACCAAAAAAAATATTGGACGCAAAGTCTGTATATACTGTATTGTTTTTATAAAAAGAAAAAACAATCCAATTAGACTCCGTGCAGCTTTGAATATTCCTAACGACATCCTATCGGTTTACGCTAATGATATACGATATGTTTCATCCATGTATACTCTACAATATTAATTTGTAATAGTTTTGCTTATGAATTATGATGATGAAAGTATATACAAAACGTTCAGTCGTTCATCATTAACCACAGCGGCCGGACCCCTAAGCAACAAGAAGATTGTAGGTACAAGGTGTGAACGGGTTATTTATGTGCATTATGATATTATTGTTTATCGTTCCTAGCTCAAACAAGAATACGTATGTATAATAATATAACGTTATTTATGCGTATATCTATAGTTATAATAAATTTAATTTTCTTAATTTAGTACTTTTTTGGCCTTGCGCACACTGCGCGGTTATTCGTCGATGAAAAATATATTACTTTAAGTAGCAACTGTATGTATGTAATCACTGCTGTGGTTTTAAAATTTTACGAATATTATTACGGTTATAATGACGAATAGATTAGGTTATAGGTTAGGTTTTATTTAATACAAATCATTTTTAAATTTTTTAATCGAACAAATTCCACTGAAAAACCGCTTGGTATTATATATGTAAGTGGTGCGGTAAAACTGGGGAGGAGGGTGTAATAGATGATATATTATATATTTCCTATATTTTCCTTTGCCTCTTCAATATTTATAATAGTATTAAAGAAGTAGTAATAATTATTATTTTTAAAACATGTTAAAAGGTCTACTTCATCCCCTCTTCTCCTTTATTGCAATATCAATCGACCGTCACTGAGAGTAATTGTAAAAAATACATACAATTTATTGATATTGACATGTAATATGATTTTGTGACTGGTAATGTGACGTCAGAGGTTTATAGTATTAGCTTATGACTGATTTTTAACATTGCGATTGTTGATCATTGACACTTAAAATTAGTAGTATGATATTGAGTCAGTAAATAAGTTTTCGGCCCGTTCTAATCAAAAGACAACAAAAGACATAGGAATTTTGATTTACAATAAACCGATGTATTCCAGAGATTACTTTTTGAAATTTCTTTTACTTTTCTTAATAAAGGAGAAAAATCGAAAGAAAACACTCCGGAAGAGGATTTTTTTTGTCGACTTCCGAATTCCTCGGTCACATTTAAAGTATAATCATAAACCAGTAAAAGAAGATCTCTGAATAGTTTTTTGCTGGCAATGATTTATCGTTTCATCTCAGTACACAACTTTCGTATTCTCAACTCTTCATCTACAACAGTATAATCGCTCATTTTTACTGCCGATAATGTCGCTGTTCCCGCGGGGGTCTGAGGGGGTTGCTGTTTTTTATTTTAATATTTTCCCCCCGATCGAACGATTTAACAATATTATTACAGAGGTTACAACTACCGCGGTATCACGGGTTTTATATAATATCGCGGTTTTCATCGGTATCGTGTACTTACTCTGCAGTTACTCTACCCCCCTCGAACCGACTCGGGTTAGACAAAAAAAAAATGGAAAATGGAAAATGACACGACGTCCGGAATTTTCGTCCAGTCACCGCGATCGTCGTCGTTAAATGTTCGGCGTGCGTTAAAAAGCCGCTGAGGACAACGAGACCACGTCCCCGGACCATCGTCGCCGTCCGATCCGCGGCTAATTTATTATCATTTTATCCGGGCCGCGTGTGCAGACGTTTAGTGATATTATTACGTATACTGCACATCACTCGCTGCAACGCCCGGAATATATATATATATATATATATATATGTATATATATAGACACCGAAACATCGTTACATACCTAAATAATATTATACGATGTTTAAAGCCGGGGGACCCAGTATCGTATGTGCAAAATATGTATATATAATTTATATATATATATATATATATATTTATAATAATATGATGCAGAAAGTTATTAGTCAAAAAGCCTGTCAAACGAATGTTGCGTGCCGCGCTACGCATAGGCCGCGCCGAGCGGAGAGAGCCGATCGACCGGCCGTTTTTAGGCCGGGCACATCAAAATCATAATATTATAACCCATCAATCTTCGCTCGCCGCCGCCGCAGCATCTGCACAAACCGTTCCATTAATTAACATATTATCATATTATATATATATATATATATATAATAAAATACTTTGCGCGTGTTCGTTTGTAAAATATACGCGTACAACGCGGATATTATTATATATTTTATGTACATATATATATATATATACATAAAATAAATTTATATATTGTTATAGCCCGGCCACCGTCGATACGTACCTAATAGCTCTATACGTATTACGTATACCGCGCGATAATATATACGACGGCCGTGCGTATATATATATATGCATATAATATAGTAAACCGTTCCCCCCTCCCTTATCCGCTCCCTCGCGATTTTTCCTTTTTTTTTTTTTTCCCCTCGCTCACTCTTCGCCAGCGTGTTACATCGATTTATCCACGTCAAAGGCCTCTTGCGGATGCGAATTTGTTGCAGAGAACCGCGCCGCACCGCCCGAAAACCGTTATATCCGTGGCCGACGACAGTGGTGCGACACGTCATTCGAACTGAAGTCGCACATCGAAATTCCCAGTTTCACGGCTACTACCGCGATCGGGGGAGGAGGGTGGGGCACGCAAACACGTCATATTACCGGCTACCGGCTCATCCGGTGTGCAGGTCTCCTACGACCAGTGTCGTATCGTGAGCCGCCGTGTCGGATTTATACCGGATATTGCAGCGACGCTATTTCAAAGAAATAGCAAAAAAAAGAAAAAGAAAAGTAGCGCAGAAAAGCAAGAGAAGTCGAACAAATCGATTGAAACGATTATTCGATCATCGATTACTTTTATCTGCGAGCCTACGTGAACGAAAGGTATATGAGTGGTGTTCGACGTTTTGACATTTTTTCTCCCGACTGCCCGATTAACTGGAATATTGGTGTGGACGATCTGGTGTCCGAAAAGAAATAACGAAAATAATTAAAACGCACCGCGTTTGCGCCGTTGCGATTATCAAGTGAAATGTGTAAAACAGCCTATGTCTTGAACTCAATCGTATATAATAGGCGCGTAAATTTCCGTATAAAGTTCGAGAAAATTAATCCGACCGGATTATTGGAGCGATTAAAATTCAGTCCGTTTGTCAACCGCGGTCGCATTATCATCACTATCGACATATTATTGTAAACTATACATAGGTATAATATACGTACGTTTACTGTAATGACACTATGGGCTTGCCGCCGCCGCCGCCGCCGTCGTCGGTTATTCGCGTATTTATAACGCATAATACCGCCATCGTTATCAAAAATTCCGAAACCTTACGGTTAACATGATCCATTGTCGTTTTAAATTAAAATTTCAAGTCCACGCTCGAATTATGTACACAGGTATACGTCATACGCGTATAATAGGTCTTTTGAAACGAAATTTTAATATTTATAAATCGCTTCAGGATATTATGTATACACAGATATATGGTAATGTTACAGTAATAATACATCGAGTGCAGACATCCGTGAATATCGCGTGTATAGGAGTGATTATACACAATTCCGGAGGCCTTAGAAATTTAATTTTTTGCGAAAATATTGATTAAATATAATAATGTATAATCTTTTTTAATACGGCGTGTAATCGATGGTTGGAAACACTATATAACTGCAGTTCTATACGTCATATATTAAATATATTTGAACTCTGTTTTATTGGGTGTCTAAAAAACTTTGTTCTACATTTATTGAACTAATTAAACTATTTGTATGCCATTTAATTTCGCACGTCACATAACAACTTTTTAGATTTAGAGTGGAGCTAGGAAGCTTATGGTTTTACAAAGATATTTATTTTTTTTTGTGGACAACTTTTCTACCGGAAGACTTGCTCCGATTTTTACATGTAGCAACTTTTCTGAAAGGAAATCGATGTGGGAAGGTACTTCAAACTGGAAATTTTTCGATTTTCTCAAGATTTTTACCATCAAATGCGAAAAACTGGGAAAAAACGTAGGAAAGCCGGGAAAATCGGTACGACATTAAACAAACATGATTAAAGAAAATATATAGAGCCTACTTAATTATTTTACTATAATATGTTATATATATATATATATATATATTGTAGACAGAAAGTATTATCAACTGTATTCCGCTCATAATCGTTTTTTCGTAAGCAATGTCTTATCGTTGTTTATAGGTATACATTAAATTACCTATAACAGTGGCTGCACCCATTCCGATTGTCCTAGGAAGTCTTTTTTTTTTTTTAATGCCAATCCCCCTTTTTTGGATAATTGTTTTAAATACTGAACGGAAAGAGGAATAAATTGGTTTTACAATGATGTTCATTTTTACATTTTTTTTTTTTTTCTTAAAACAACTTTTTAACCAGAAATTTTGCTCCAATTTTTGTGTACCGAGCACCACTTCTTTTGAAAATAAATTTTTCCGATGTGGTAATTTTTGGTACTTTGATACTAAGGGTGGTAATTTTTCGATTTTCCCTGGGGTTTTCATAATAAATGGAAAATACTGGGGAAAAAATTAGCAAAACCGAGAAAATTTTCAAATCGTGAATATGATGACCTTTGAAACATATAACTGAACTCTTATAAGAATCGTTTTTCGTTAGCAATGATTAATCATTGCGTACAGATACACATTGAATTTCCCCTCTACCTCCCCAACTTCTGACCTACAACAGTGGTCCGTCTATCATGTGAAGTATGTCTATTTGTTTTTATTCTAATTTTTTTTATGAATTTTAATTGTCAAACCAACTTCCTATATTAACAAATAGCCGAGCTTGGATATTTTAAACATTTAAATGTTTGATATTATTTTTTGACATTTTTGAATTATTCTTCAATTTGATGACTTAAACTATTCCTTTTTACACCTCATAATATCTTCTAGTGCTAATTCCAGTACCTACTTTAGGAAAGGGATAATCTTCTTCTCCTACCGAAAATTATTTATTTTTTTTTTATAATTTATCTCTTACAACTATACAATTACAACTAATATTAAACATCTAAATATCCATAACTCGGCTATTGTTTAATATAAGAAGTTGATTTAGGCATTAAAATTCACAAAAAACCACCCATAAAAGGGGGGTTGTCATTTAAAAAAGAAAGTTGTTATGTGCACATGCGAAATTAAATGGTGTGCATATAGTTTGATTAGTTTAATAAATGTAAAACTAAGTTTGTTAGGCGCTCCAAAAAAAACAAAATTTAAATAAATAAATATAAGTATATAACATGTGTAGTGTTTTCAACTAACGATTACATACTATAATAATATAATATAATATATATAAATATATTTTGAACCATAAATATTAATATGATATTAAAACTGATTTCATTATAACGCGATGATAGATTAAAAAAAAAAATATGTATACATTATACATAATAAAAATAAAATCTAAAAAAATTATAATAATAATTGGTATACAAATTTTAAGTATATATCTACACATTATACTTATATTATCCCACAAGGGAAAACTCACTTTAGAGATTTTACGTGAGAAAAAAAATACAATTAACTCTCCGAATAGAAAGCATAAATTATGCATAATTTACGTGATATTATATTGTACCATTATAATTGAATATAATATGCTACGAGACTTGTTTTATATTTATAATAATATTCATAAAAATTCATAAAAATAATTGTAAATAATTATTAATAAAAAAAAATATACTTGTTTTACGTGGATAAATCTTCATTAGTTTGGAAAATGTATGCCCTGTGTATGTATTATCACAGTTCTTAGATTTTAAGTATAGCGAAGAAGCTATTACAGTTTTTCTTTTCTCGGAAAACACCCTTTTTGATTTATAAAAATGATCTGAATTGTTGACGCGGTATCTTAAAATATGCGGAATTTCTACCTGATGGTTCTTGACTTGAAACATTTTCAAGTAAAGTACTGTTCATCGTTATTAAATTAATATAATTATTTGAAATGTGCAAGTTTACTGGGCTTAGATCTATGCATGGTATCGTTGAAAACTAAAATTCTATTAGTATTTATAACACGAGTAGTTATAACAATAATTTGTTTTGTATAAAGAGTGATGAATTACTGTAAATGCAATTATAATATTATACGGACTGTTATTATTTTAGGACTATAATCATTTATGCTAATATACTACCTACCTACATCAAAATAAAACATTTCGTCCTAAACCAACAACGTAAGTATAGGTATACAGAGCGGTTCTTTTATCGTCGTCCAGTTTTTTTTGTCTGAAGATTTTAAGTAAATTAGATTTCCGTTTTCTTATTTCAACAATCTTTATGGAATCGTTTAAGCTTTAATTTAACACTATTTACAAAATTCTACGACTACTTCTTACTTCTTAAACGGGTATTCACTGTGGATTTTCAAATAGCCCTCACATTACATGAAAAGGATTCGAATAGAAAAATATTTTATTAAACATGTTGATAGGCATAACGTTTATATTGATTCTATCGTTTATAATAGCTAGTACAACAGTTTAAAATATATGACCGGAGAAGTATTATGAAATCGTTATGTTTATATAATTCTACCGCTCCAGTTTATTATAATCTATAATTGTGGTAGGTACATCCGATATTAATGATATGATGTCTATCAACGTTTTTAGTCCAATATTCTCTATTCGAATTTGTGTTTTAAAATAGGGTGACTTTCTATTTTAAAATCCAAAAATGTGTACAGACCGTTTAAAGTACACGGAATAATTTTAAAGATTTGATAATAATATTAAAATAAAGATTATTGACAATAACGGTTGAAAAAAAAAATAAAAATAAAAATCAAATTCACTTAAATTCCCTCCAGATTATACTCGCGTGAATCGTAATGAAAGAATCACTCTGTATATATACACACCTTATAATAGTTGTTCTCATCACTATTATACAGAAACAAGTTGTTTTCAAGCTAAATTTGATCAACACACATACATATACGTACACGTGCGCTTATAATATTCAAAATTGTGTTAACTTTCTGGAAAATAATACAAATTACACTACTACTGTAAAAATAATTTGATTCAGTAAATACTAAAATAATACGGTTATTTCGTTAAAAAAAAAAAGTTCCGGCGTTGTTCCATACTATACCGAATAGTTTTTAATATTCAGTACTCGCGACTACCGAATAAGTGGCGTATTTACGGGAGGGAATATCGGAGCAGATTATATTTTACAATTCAAAAATATTATAATTCTTCTTTATTTGTAACTAATATTATATAAATGAGTTTGATAAAACGTCTGGTAAAAAAAAAAAAAAAAAAAAAAAACTTGAATTTAAAGAAACTTAACTTAACAAACTATTTTATAATAATGATAACATTGGTTAACAGAAAAAAATAAAAATAATTTGTTGTCAAGGTTTTTTGAATAAATATTGATTAGTTTGAGAATGCTGAATTACATTATGTAATTTGTTTCTTCAAATTGGCTCGTATTTTCGAGATAATAATATAATAATCTAAAAATATTAACGAATATATATCTGTTTGTGTTTTATGCATACTTCACTATTCATTCGATCGCCATGAAACCTTGGGAAGATAATCCATGTTGTCCGGATAAGGCTTATTACAAATTAAATCCACCCCCTATTGAATACCATTCCCTAAAATTAGATTTTTAGGTATTTTTAGTATACAAATCTAAATATTTTTGTTGATTTATAAATTACTTTGGTAAAACTGATGAAAAAAAAACATTGTTGTTAATTTTTGTAGTGCAATCCCTGTGCTGTGTGGGTATCTATGGTAATAGCATATAATGATAATTTACATATACATGATAGAAAAGTCATAACAAATACAATATTTTTTTCAGTAGGTATAACATATTTTTCTATTGACAGTGATTGTGTCAGGAATCTCAATAATGATATTTTTAATATTCTTGTAAAATCTGGTTTTAAAAATAGTTGTTTGTAATTTCGAATTAACCTAAACAAAAATAGCTATTGTGAAAATATTTGCTTAATTGATTATTAAATAATTATCAAACTCAATTTTAATGGTCTGGAATAAAAATTCAACTTATCAGATCAATTTCAAATTTTGAACAACTTTTCAATAACACAATTAGTTTATATTTAAGGGGAAAAATAAAAACGTATTTTTCCTTTTTTTTAATAGAATTCAAGTACATAATATTTAATTTGTATAAGAATTAGCGATAATCTCAAAAACAAAAGCGAATCATACAAATCTGAGACTAGATTCGAATCAGTAGTAAAATTGCACACAGATTTCACTGTCAACTTGTTGACCAGTGTAATAATTAATATATAATCATAATTACACAAATGATAGCATTACTTTTAACTGAAATATACGAAAAAAAGAAATTCAACAATAACAGAATCCGCTGCTATTGCGTAAATTTTCTCCTGTTCTTACGTCGTTTTTTTCCTGTTACTAGACAAAATTTACTACTAGAAACCACAGATGATCGGAACAAGATTTCTGATAGTTATGTCGTCTACAATCCCAAAAAAAAAAAAAAACACGTCTTAATAAAACCAATATACGTTCCTTGTCAGAATCTAAAAATAGAAACAAGTCTTCTGTAGATAAATATATTAATGTAAAAAAAAAAAACCTACCCAATAAATATTAAATTTGAAATGTACGGAATTTTTCAATGTGGCGCGTCTATAGTGTACTAATAATATTGTAATATTATTACTGAGTAGGTAGGTAACAACGTTATTTTTCTTCTTTTTCCGATTAATGATTCATAAATATTCATACGTATAAATATTCTATTTTTTATTTTATCGTTGGAGTCTCTTGTTTATTTTTAATATTTTTTTTTTTTCACTTTCGCCATTTTCGTATACTTATAATACGATTGATATTATTTCATATTCATTCGTGGTATTTTTTTTCGCCTTTGAATACCATAATACACCGTTACACACTCCACTCCATATTTACCTACCGCATACCGGTATGTATATATAATACATTTCCTCGCGTGACGTAAACAAAATGGGCATATAAAAAAAAAAAAATGAAAATGTGGTTACAACAATTGAACACACACACATACACTTCTCTTCTATAAGTACGTATCGGGTTTCGGAAAGATAAATAATAATAATAACAATAATACGATAGTATGGAAATATTCTCTTCTTGTGGTCGCGGACAATAGTTGTTGGATGGCGGAGGAGAGAGGGGATGGTTTTCACATAAATAACAAAACGATTATTATTAACCGAACGTCGCCGCCGCCGGCCTTTTAATATCATACGTGTCGGTCTGAAACATCTGCTCAGGGATTGTGTGAACGTGTGTGTAGTATATACAGGTATAATAATAAATATTAATAATAATAATAATAATATAGGTAATACTCACAGGAGGATACCGCGAAGAAAGGATCGTTAAGTCAGGGAAAATATTATTAGGTGTATAAATACGGTTGTGCATGAGTGATAATATTATACCTATTATGGTTTTTTTTTTTTTTTTTTTTTTTTTTTTTTTTTTTTAATGTTAAGAACGTACGTGCAAGAGTGTGCGCGCGCGCCGTTCCATAAAAAAAAGGGATGAGCTGCCGACCATATTCGCAGCCGGCCGACCTTTTCGGTGATAGTAATTTATGTCGAACCGGTTAAACGCCTGTCGGCTTATCTTGCACTGGATAGGTACCAACCTACATGCGGCTGCATCGATGAATAGCTGACAAGAAAAAAAAAATTACTTTTTTTAATCCAGAGCGAACGGTATTTTGTGTCATAACCGCAAAACATCGAAAAATATACTCGTGAAATTAATATTACAAAAATTAAAAAAAACAACCGCTAAACTTATAGGTTTTAAAAATTGTTTTTCGGAAAAGCGAAACAGCAATACGGTTGTTTGAATCCGTCAAATTTAACTCATTATGAGAAGTTTTTAAAACCAGCCATATGTTCTGTCGTTATTTTATTATTTATACTTTTTTTTTTTTTTTTTTTTTTTTTGAGAAAATTAGATTAATCAATAATAATTAAATAGTGTTCAAGTTTTTAAAACGTCTAAAAATCTACAAATTTTGAAAAAAAAAAATTAGGTTTCCGAAAATTTGTTGTTCTTATCTTCCTTTATGTTGGACTCGTGATTACACTGTAAATCGCGAAAATGATAAGGATAACATTATTCGTATCAATATACCGACTGTCAGTAGTTAAGTTGTGAACAAAAATACATTTAATATACATTATATTAGTGCAAAATGTATTAGTTAAATATTTCCAGGATTTAACTTGGTGAGATTCAATCATTTAAATCATTTTTGGATTCTGAACAAAACGATTAATGTAGGTATTGCAGGTTATACAATGATGTTTATTTTTTTTTATCAGCAGAAAATAATGTTTAAAATCTTACTCCGATTTTCAAGTGTAGTATATTTTCTGATATTCAATTTTATCTGGGTGTTACTCTAAGCAGATAAGTTTTTGATTTTACAAGCGGTGTTCATAATAGTCTGGAAAAACATAGAAAAACGGGAAAATGTACGAAATTTATTACTATAAATTTTGTTATTTGTTGTGATTCAGTTTGAATTATTTGTAAACACTTGAAATTCGGAAAAATAAACGTATATTTCCATTTTTTAGACGTGATATAATTATCAAAACCTTTGTACTATTTATAGACATTTTAATTTTGCGAGTTTTTTACGTAACTTTTATTCGATATTCTGTAGATAAAATTGTTGTTCCTAACAGAAAGGCTTGAAAATTTAATAGGAAATTCATTATCATTGTAAGTCTTACTTTTTAGATAAAAAAAAATTTGAGTGTAATGTATAATTTTTTTGTATACAATTTTTAATATAAAATTCTAACGAAAATCGCAAATATTACGCTCAGATTCATATTTCGTTAGCAATGATCAATCGTCGTGTGCAAATATAAATTAAATTGCCCTCTATATTATGTACCCTATTTTCTCAATTTTTCACCTTTAACAGTGGCCAACCCGTCGCACGAAATATGTCCGTCACAAAAACTTAGGTATGCGCTGTTCCAGTAATTAAATGAGGCGATATGCGTAATATATTTTAACGCAATTGTCTTCACGGCTGCCGCCGAGCGGGAAACCGTGCGGTTGAATAATAAAAATAAAACAGAAAGCAGAAAAAAAAAAGTTCATTTTATTATTATTATTATTATTTTGTTCTTCGTTGGTTTTATGTTCCGTCCCGCGCGTAGGTAGAGGTATAGGTATTTATTGTTATTTGCTCGGCGGCGTTGCTCGAAAACCGACAACAGTACTCGCCGAAAAGTTGTGTTTACCGTCTTGTCTTATATAGAGATTCCTTCCGTTATATTATACATTACACGACGTGTTACAATACGACTCGTGATTAATATTGTATAATACAATATGTACTTATCGTGCACGCACGTTTACCAGACTTGAACGAGATCGCGACAAAGCTTGTGTCGGCCAAAGCGCGGTCGTAAACGATATTATATGTTGTTATGTTGTCGAAGGCCCGCAATGTTGTTATCGACGGAAACCGAAAACAACAATTAATTCGTATAACGGCTACAGCATATTATTCTCGGTGTTGAGGATTTTTTTTTACATTTTTGTTTTTTAATATCACTTCTTGAAGACGGTTTTGTATATGACCTATTCGCCGAATAAGGTACTGATACCCAATGTTCAGTGTTGGAGAAGAACGATGCGAGTTGATAATTGGACAGAGCGAAGAACAAACGACAGCATACTCAGTGAAGTAAATGAAACCGTTGAGATACACAGTACCTACAAGCCAAGTTACATGATAGAATGTGATTGGACAAGTTCTGAGACGCGCGGAATAGTACATTAGAAGGGAGGATAGATAGCAACAGAGATCGAGGACGATCAAGAACATCATATTATACTCAGAGGATGATTTCCGACGTATAGAGAACTGGTGATAGAAAAGCGCGTATGATAAATGGGAAACTTCAAAACTCTAACCTGAGGGTTGAATACCGGAAGAGAAAGGTTTTGCTTTATATTTTGTTTGCTATATTCTAAATACATTAAAAACCACTCACGAATACTCGGAAAACATTAAATATAGGCTTTCGATTCGGTGTATTTTATCGACAAGATTTTATAATTTTTCTGTTGTATTAAATAAGCTGTCAGGCACGAAAAAAAAAATCCGACAAGAAAATAATAGAAAATATTCGGTACTTGCCGAACGGCTATCCGAACAGCTGAGTGTCAAATTCACATTTGTACTTTATATTTGCCGGCTTTCCGCCTTTAAAAAATGTGCGTATTTTGTCTGTCAGTGATAGACACGATTTCGCGACCAGCAGGAGACTTCCCGAAGAATCGAACATTTCACTGCAGGCGCTCTGATTTAAAATATCATACAATACTCGTACTATTACGGATCTATAGTTGGCGCGTCGCGAACGCGGTTTTCGAAATGTCCCATATATTTTCAATAATTCGTACAAATTACGGTATTAAAAATATGCGTATATAAATTACTCATAATCGTATTTCGTTAGCAATGATTTAATATTGCGATATAAAATGAATAACTATGTATCCGACCTTATCAACTTTCCATTTACAACCGTGGCGTGTCCATCAGCATTATCGGCTCTTTTTTTTTGTAATTCGGTGAAGAATAATTACAGAGACCACAAGTTTTCACCGTTTACTTATTACTAATATTAGCATATTCGATCACTTCTAAAACTGTGACAAGAAAGTTACAAGGCAATCAAAAAATTATCTCTTCGGCACATAAACTAGATCAAAAGTGATGCAAGAAGGTTCTTGTAATGTTTTTGATTTGAACAGCATGTCTGATAGGAAAGTTGTTTATAGGCACACAAATTAAAAATAAAATAAGACCTAGGTTTTACTAAGCAAGTGGTATTATTTTTGAAAATTTTGGCCATTTTTCTGTTGTTTACGGTAGTTTCAAATTATAGTAGCGTTAAAGTAAATAATAGTGGTGACCCTAACGGCCTAACTGTATTTTTATGTAGACAATTTTGTCTATTAGTTTTCTGACCGTTAAATTATATAACGGTCTTTTAACCGCGCGTTTGCGTTGCACTAAAAACTGCATTTTTAATGTAACTTACATTGTCGATTCGTAAACTCCGTCCGATGTTCAATGTTTATAATTCATTCTCTCGCGTGTAGCGCAAGGTTTTGTTGTTATTTTATCAATCAACCGCGATGCGCAATAATGCCGAAATATTATAAAACATAATTGCAGTTGAATACCCGCTATATTTGTACGCGTTATTCATTGCGAAAAAAACCCCCGCACACAAAATGTTTATGCCACGACGATTATTGTATAGAAAACGACGAATTTGCATTCGATTGAAAGGAAAATCGGTCCGATGAAAAAAAAAAAAACAAAAACATCCCCAACCCCCATTCCTTTTTTTGACGTGTTTACAATAGTGATAATAATAATAATAATAATATTATTATTAATCCACGATTGATTTACGGTCGCGGACGTGAAAATATTTCTGAAGCGTTTCGTACCGCAGAACATAATATGTATATCGTCGAAATTAATGATATTACCGACGAAACGGGAGAGGTTTTTTTTTTTTTATCCGAGTGAAAAAAAATACGTAATATTGTAATAATATTTTCATCTCCAACGCGCAAAATTTATGGACTCGACTCGCCGACGTCGTCGTATACGCACCGTGCAAAGGGCGCGTGGCCGCGAATAGCGCGCCTTTAATTTTCTGAGCGTTAACATCGTATGCGAATATACATTTTTTTTTTTTGTGCGCGGATTTCTCTCGGGGGTTTTTTTTTCTTTTTCGTCCGCACGAATATATATATATACACCGCGGGGAAAACCCTTTCACCGCGGGGTTTTTCTCGCTCGGGGCCCGCGCGAGATATTCATCAGCGTTCCGCGACGGCGGGGAGGTTACCCCCTTCCCCCCTTCTCTTTCTGTATCTCCGCGAAATTCGTATAAATATATTATGTACATTTCCCCCCCCCCACACCACCACCTGCTATCTCTCCGCACCGTTATAATATCGTACGTACAGTATCGTATGTACCCGCGCGATGACGGCATTAATGCACTGCCGCCGCGCCCGCTCGCGTACGTACGCGGCGCTAATTAATCGTTTGGCGATGCGCCGCCGCCGCCGCCGCGGTGTACGATATTACAAAACGCCGTATTTATAATAAACGACGTGATAAACGACCGACCCGTGTTTATTATAATATTGTTATTGCTGCTGCTGCGGCGGCGGCGATACGATTATTTATAAACGATACGACGATATCCGGCGCGGCGGTGACGCGGCGGACGACGTCGTGTCGGCGACGGGCGCGTACCGGACACCGACGGTATTCCGGTTGATTTGTCGCTGCCGGGCGCGAATCCGCAACGACGACGCGACGGTGGTATTGGTGTTCGGCGCGGCGCCGAACTCAAGAGCGCGGGACGCGTCCGCGGAGCGTATTTCTTTTATTTTGCTCGACGCCCAAACGATACTCCAACTCCGGGGGACATTTTTGTAACCTTTTTGGCAAGGGGTCTGTACGCGCGGCGAAATTTCCGCGGTTGATTGATCTGCGTGTGCGGACGGTACGTAACGCGTGAACGTTATTGGCGCGCGGGCCGAACACCGCGAAACAATAACGATGTTCTGGGTGCGACCCCGTTAATATGAGACGTACAAAAAAAAAAAAAGGCTGTATGGCATAAGCGCCGCAAAAGGTGCGAAAATTGCGTATCATTTGCGCCAAAATTAATTAATATTTTATACATTTTATATGATAGTAGTTATAGATATTTTTGATTCGGAGCAGAGTGAGGAATGTATTGGTTTTGCTAGTTATGGTGTGTTTTTTTATTTTTTTTAATACGAGAACGGATATTTATTTTATAAATAATAGTGGCGATGATTAGTTTTTTTTGCATCCAATCCTCACAAGTGATATATAGTTTTTAAGTATTATCTTTCCGTGTACAATGACTCATATTTATTTTATATTATATTCTTATATTTGAGTATCTAATTTATTGTATTGACTATCGAAGATATTCGCGTTGTAATTATTATACTATTATGTATTTATATTTTTATTTTGGGAGACGGATTTCCAAATTGGGGTCGTGAAAATCGTTCGAGTCTTGCAACAAGTTAACTATACAATTATTATCATAATTAACTGATATTCTTTTTAAACTTTTCAACTCGACTATAGTTTAATTACTTTCATTGTACCTATACACAAACTAAACATTTTACAATTAACTTTATACTAATGAATGATTTAGTCTGTTTTTCCCCCCGAAATTCAACAGTGTCGTTCTAAGGAATTGTGAGGTCTTGGATGAGATTTTAAATATATTATTATATAATTTGTATTTTTTTTGTTTTTGAACGCGAAACCCCGAATCTCAGTAAGAAAACACGAGGCCCGAGGCCCTGCTCACACGCTTCCTTCTTGATACTCAAATTCAAATAATAATATATACTATTTTTTAACTGAGTTGGTTTAACTTTTTTTTTTCAAAAACCGCGATATATGTCGAAATAAATCTAATCGTTTGAAACTCTGATATTATTACGTATTATCACAAGTATCACATATAGAACAACAATATCGAACTTCACCCAGTGATTAGAGGACATATTGAAATCGGAAGACGTATTAAAATAATTGATCGTACAGATCATTGTGCGAAACAGCCGTAATTATACCTACTCGGGTCTAATTAAAAATACACGCACAATTCTATACGTCGGATTGCTGCCTTCGAAAGCTCATATGAAATGTTTGACTTGGCAGGTATGTATATTTTACGGTGTGAAATTAATACCCTTGTAATAACAATATTTACCTACCTGACTACAATATTGTGTTATATGCGTGAGTTGTTGTATACGTCTTCAGATTGACGGTTTGATGGTCGTGATTTAAACGACGATACGTAAAGCGAACAGCTGTATAACTTTCGTCGACATTACTACACGCTGCGCTGACTATAAGGCGGAGTATGATGTGTTTGAATTATTAGTGTGCTAGTCAATTTACGAATGACGCGTTGAAAGGAAATACAATTAATTTTGATTATGTCACTTCACACTTGGCGTACTTATACTTACACTCAGTGCCTTGAGCTAGAAAGGGCGTACAAAAAAGATAAATGTGCCTAGATATCTTCAGATTTAATTGTCTTTATGTTCTTTCAGGGCTGTAGATAGAGGGTAAATCCCACTCAAAGTTTGAAAATTTAGATTACCGAATCTGTAATTCTACTATGATTGAATTTTAAATTCAGCCTAACTGTAACAAAAATTTTCCATTAATACTTATATTATCTAAATAAAAATTATTTGTTAAAATTAAAATGTTCTTATTCATCATTTTTTTTTTAATAAGTTAGGAAGACCTAGTTTTTTTTTAAATTTTAACTTATATTGAAATTTAATTTTAATAATGCGTATGGAAAATTTAAAAAAAAAATAGCTTGGAAAATATAGAAAAATCAAGGAATTTGTCAATTTGAAAATTGTGGTAATCATGGTGGTCAAATTTATTATTTATGAAAGTTTAAAATATTTGTTTTTATCGATAAATCGATTTTTGTTAACGCTGACTCTGTGTCCATTATGAAAACTTTCCATCACAATTTAAGCATTGCCTTAAATTTAACCTAACCCTTACATTTTACCTTCTGCAATGCATCTATAGCTTCTTAGATATACAATACGATTACAAACAGAAATTTGATAATTATTTGTTGAAGTGTGATGAAGAATAATAACACAAGGTTGGATAATTTGGATGGGGGAAGGGAACTTACATTCATTCTTACATATTTTAGTCTCGTCTTAAATCGACATTATGTTTGATCTTTGGCTTAATTGACTTTCGGGTTTGAGAAAAATGTGTCAAAATATTTAGTAATCGGTAGTAAAATTTTGGACTTTCCTATTTTCCGACTGATTTTCATAACTTTTTAAATAAATATTCAATTTAAATACTATTACAAAAACGCCACTTAAATACCTTAGTTTATAATATATTTTAGTACATATATTAACTTAACTATTTCTTTGTGACTATGTGGAATACCTAGGTATTAATTATTAAATAAAGTAGGTTATTCGAGCGAAACCAAATAATTTGTTTTCGGTACCTAATTAGCTCCTATCCTCTTCTGTCGGAAAATTTTGTAAGCTTTCCCCAGCCCACTTAATATACTCAATAACCTCGTATGTATAGCATCTATATGTAAATCACAACACACCCGGCAACGAAATCGATCGAATGGAAATTTCTTTTTAATATCCGATCCCCTTTACAAAGCGAAACTATACAGCTAATTTTATATACGTGTTGTGGTTGTATTCAGGTTTAATCCCTTATTAGTAAAGCAAATACACTGGTATTATTATTGCAACTTACGTACCGTGTATTTTTATACAATCTATAACAACAAAGTGGACGATAAAAATTACAATATTTCTCATTGAATATAATAGTCTTACCTACAGTCTTGTAAAAAATACTTTTAATTATATTTTTATTAAAATACTAATACTAATATTTGCATAAAAAAACATTAAAAAAACTTTTGAAATACTTATTTAAAAATGTATTTTACAAATACTCTTTTACTAAATACTTTCAAAGTATTTGAATACAAATACAAGTATTTTTTTTTAATTTCACACCAAATAGTAGCGATTTCCAAACATGTTTATTAATAAATATGTCCTCTTTAATCAAAGAGGATTTCATTTTTTTCTATTAGTACTCATTTAAAAGAGAAAGCAAAATGGTTCTGAGTAGAGTACTATTAATCGTATTTTTCCTCTTGTTACCAAGCTAATTTAGGTACTTAAAAGTCAACAAAAATTGTATAAAATTAAATCTAAAAGGTTACTATAATATCATTAGAGAAAATAATTCAATTTACATTTGGATGTAACGATAAATCGAATGGAAAACGAATCTGATTAAACATGTTTTATAATGCTGTGAATTAAGAAAAACGTATGGTAAAAATTGTATTAAATTATGGAGTATTTTTACTGAGCTAAAACGTTTCTATTCATATTATTTATTTAATAAATTAGGAATTTATGTATTAATTATAATTTTAGCTATACATTTTTCATTATAAATATTAGAATGGTTGTGATCACAAAATCTGATCAAAATTCTTTCGCCCTAGTCCGTATTTAAACTCACGATTATACTTTGGTTTTATTTTCAGATAATCTTTATACTATATTTGGCTATGCATTTTTATCGGCAGATATGAAATATGATGAATATTATATAACAATACATGTTAGGTGTATTGTGTATTATTAGGTTCAAAAAATATGAAAACGTTACTCGTTTTTTAATATTTAAACAGCACGCGAAACAATCGTACAGAGAGCTGATGTTTTACCGTGGTTAATGGTGGTATAGCTATTAAGATACATAATAATATTAAAGAAGAAAGGTAAGATAATGGGGATGAGTGCAATCACTGATGTAGGTCGGAAGTTTGGAAAGGTAGGATATAGACGTTAATTTGATGTATATCTGTAAACAACGATAAACCATTGCTTTCGAAAAAACGACTGAGCGAAGTTCAGTTGATAGTGATGCTTTGTTAACAATATATATGTCATATTATGGTAAAATAATTAAATAGACATTGCATATTTTCTTTAATAATATTTGTTTAATCTACCAATTTTCCGTTTTTTCTACCTGTTTCCTGGTTTTCTCATTTTGTTCCCGATTATTCACATTATCTAGGAAAACCCTTGAAAAAATCGAAAAATAAAGTACCTCCTCATGCAGATTTACTTTCATAAAAAATGCTACACGTAGAAATTCGAGCAAATCTTCTAGTAGAAAAGTTGCGCACAGATAAAAAAAAAAATAATAAAAAAAAAAAAAAATATCTTTGTAAATCATAAGCTTCTTCGCTCTACCCAGAATCTAAAATTCAACAAAATTTTAATTATATATATATATATATATATATATATATATTCATTGTTAGTGCTGTTTACAAAAAAAAAAAAAAAAAAAAATCACTCGTCTCTACTTAAAATATGCAACTAGCTGTTGATCCTTTCCACTCGCCGTTTATATTAATAATATATAATATCAGACCGCCTTATTAATGCATTTTAAATTATAATCCTCGAAGGAAACGTTTACATTTTAAGTACTTATAGCAGGGTCATTACGTTCAGCAATGTGTATCATATTAAAAACCGCGATTGATACTATAATGAATAATGATTGTAGTAAATATTTAAATAATATAATATAAACACCTTACTACACTATAATATTATAATACATTCATAATACAGGGAAGCATAAAATATATTATCGACCATACAATATATAACGTACCTAAATCGATTTATTTTGTGTTTTTTGTCTTAGTTATTCTATCCTAAAAATGTAAATTTTATTTGGTGGTAAGTTTATAATATAGAAGTATTTATATAGTAATGTATGCATGTTTATTATGTGCAATTATGTTTGCCTCGGTTTTAAAACTTTCAGAAAAACGATAGTGATCGTACGACATAATATTACGTATATTGGGTATTATTTATAGTAGCAACGTCTTTTTCAATGAGTTATATTAAAACCGAAAAATCTATGAAAACCAAGTATCAAATAAAAATGTTCGTATGTAGATATTATTGAAACTTATAGTAAATTATGTTTTATCCGATACGTGACAAAAGGCTCGTTAATCTGCCAACAGGGTGGACTGTATATTATACACCTGTCCTGTCAACGGTATGTTATGTATGGGTAGATAAGTCGATATACAACTGAAACAATTATCATCGTCTAGGTATATTATTATTATACTGGTTAACTCGTCCAGTTACCTAACGATTCGAAATTTTATTTTGAAAATCACCAAACAAATTTCGATCGATGATATACGATTGGGTACGTTTGTATCTTTTTACAGTATTATTCTGTCAGTTAATTATTTTCATCAATTTATTAATTTTTAAATGATTACCATTTTATAGGTAATTTAATGGAACCAATAAGAACCGAAAAGGACCGAGTGTATTTGTTTTTTATTTTAAAGGTTAGGATTTCTTTAATTTAGAATGTTCCCATTTTAAAATTTTCTTCTAGAACCGGTTCTTCGTGTCTTTTGGTTCCTGTTCCAGTTACTAGATACTTATTGTTGCAATAATATTATAATAAACATAATTTTAGAATAACTGAAATATCTATGTAATATATAAACGCCTTGCAATAAGGTATTATTATTACAGCAAATATAGGTGAAATACTGTAATAGACAATGTTCAGTTTCCGTCCATTATATTATTATAATGCACTTGCAAATTGAAATTTATTATTTTTATAAGTTTACTAATGTATTATATGGTTACGGCCGCCGGTTTAACGACTCGGAAATCGGCGGCAGTAAAGTATATTTACTGCAGGGTAACTTGGTGGTAGATTAGGGCAGTTATTTGGCCTATGAGAAATCACTGTCCTCCCTATAGTTAGATTTTGGACTTTGAGGTATTTTTCCAAATAGTTAATTGCATCACAAATAGATCTATATATATTTCAGTAATTTATGTCTATACTTATTAACACGTATTATAGATAAAAAAAAAAATATATATGTTATGTAATGACTTATAAATAATGATTATATTATCTGTGGAAAAGCATAACTATATATTACGAGTATTTAATATAATAGTGTTATAAGCTTATAACTGTAGACCTGATAATAATCGGAAATATGCTTTCCACTCCCCTCGCTTATCGTTTCTACTAAAGATAAGTCATGATGCCTATTTGGGCCAAAAACCAAGGAATAGAAATTATTTTTTCTTATTCCACATTTTCGATAATAATTTAAATGCACTTTCTGCCCCCTTCATCTATAATTTTATGAAGAAAATTGAGATGTTATTTTATAACCCATGATATTTTCCATAAGTTCGAAATCATAATGAATATGGAGTTAAGTTAAATGTATTATTAAGCGAATTTTAATAACACTGTTTTTTCTATCTGAAAAATATTTTGATAAACAACCATCTAAGTTTATTATAAATTATGATGTATACCTTGATTTTTTAAAAAAATTAAAAATGTACGCCTTTCAAAGTGAACGATTTTGACTACTGTTTTATGAAAAAAAAACATTTTAACTTAGGATAACTATAAAATAACTCATATACATTAACATACGATCGCTTAACATTTTTTGAAAAATCGAGAACAAATCATATTTTTTAATTAATGTTAAACTGCTGTGTCCCAAATAATTTTCGAGACAAAACAAATTATAAAAAACAAAATGTACTAAAAAAAATAGAACCAATGAAATATGGTGTTGAAAATAGGAGTTTTCGTTTAAGTTTTATAGCACATGCGAAAATGTTAAATCTTTAAAAATTGGTTCAAAATATGTATTTTCGTACACCAGATATTTCAGAAAAAAAAAACACATTTCAATACAAGTTTATTCCGCTAAAATAGTTCGATCTATCCCTTGAGTGGAGCTTACTGTATACAGTAAAATTAGAAGTATTCCAGTTTTAAAATTATACTATAATATTATGGAAAATAGCAAGTGCAAATAATGTTCGCTTTTTGCGAAGATTGTGTTTGAACATTCGAAACAAAGATATTGTTTTCTAACGTCGTCGTGTACAATAACAATTATACGCTATACGCACAACATTATAAATATATCATAGCACGTGGTTACAATAATTATGTTTTAGTATTTACAATTTAATTTATAATTAAGTTTTTTCAAAATGTTCGAGAATTGTATAGAACGCAGCCATGTTAATATACGAATACTATTATCGTTTCTGCGATAGTAGTCGTATAGAATTTTTCGATAAAATAATAAATAATAATAATTTTGCTAATTATTCAAGTGGACTTACCTAATAATAAATACAGCAATATTGTAGGTAGGTACCTAAAATATCTTTTATTGACTATTGAAGTTTTATTGTATTAATATAGAATAGTATTTTATTAGTATAGTAATTTCAGTTCAATTCTGAACAGATCAGGGATACAATAAATTGGTTTACAAATATATTCGGAATTTTTTTTTTTTGGAGGGGGGGACTTTCAAGATATCATAAGAACAAAGTAAAAGTTTTATGTAGCATTCATTTAAAAATTGACTGTAGGTGGTATTTTGAATTTACAAAACTAGTAAAATCTCATTATTTTACGATAAAGCACAAAACATGTTCTCAATCTACCTAAGGACTACTGTTAAACAAGAATATGATGATAATATTTCCCTTCAAATTTAATCGAATGGAATTCCTATAATAGAATTTCTTATTCTACATTTAAATAGTTTGACTTTTACCTAATATTATTTAAATATTTACAGTTTATGAAATAATACTGACTAAAATACCTCGATTATGTATTAAAATTGTTTTCACATATTACGAGTTTTTAAAAATGTTTTATGAAATCGCTACATTTGTATAGTAATATTTTTTAAATTACATTTTTGATTCTGAGTAAATCGAGGAACATATTAGGTTTACTATACGACGTGTGTATTTTTTGTATGCCTATTAACAAGTTTTGGAATAGAAATCGTGCCCCAACTGATCTCAAGAGTAGTTTTTTGGTGTAACAAATTTTGTCTAGTTAATGCATTGGGGAGGTAATTTTGGTTGCCATCGAGTCATACATCCACCTACTAAACTCATTGTACCAGTTTTCAATGTCGTCAGAAATCTCGGAGAGTGGCAATGATCATGTCAATGCGGTCAAATAAAAATAAAATAAATAAGTACTAAAAAATATAAATGTTCGTTCGTTCTTGATCTATAGACTCAAAAACTACCGAAACAATATTAGCATCAAATTTTGCACACATGTCCTTTGAAACTCTAGGACTCTTGTTACATAGGCACACATATATGGGCTCGATAGACAACTGATAATACAGGATTTATTCAGAATTCAACTTGTAAAGAATGACAAAAATATGAAAAAATATATATTTATTAAATTTAAGGGCAACTAGTTAAGTTCACTGCAGTGATAGGAACGAAGATGGAAACAGGAAGTCATGATAAAACACGTTTTTTTTTGGTTTTTTACTAATACGGGCAAAACCATGCAGGGCAGCTAGTATAGTATGCATTTTATTAATAAATATAAAAAGACTTACAACAATTTTATAAATAATAACAATTTAATTCAATTTAAATAACATTTTTTTTTTTATAAAATTCAATACTAACTGAAGCAATTTTGTTGATAATATTGTTATAAGATAATTCTCAATGCATATTTGACAAATCATTCATATTATCTCTGTTTCTCACGTTCTTTATATTATGAAATATACGAATGAATAAAACTCGTACCTAATGTAAAATATATTGGTTATTCAATATATTATTTTATATGCGTTGTAATATTTTCCATGCAGTGTATAGACGTGTATTATATTACATACTTATGAGTTTCATGAAATATAATAGAAAAAAATTGGACCTTATTTTCCTGGTCTGCAAGTGTACATTCATCATCAATTGAAATATCTATTCGGACTAATGTAATTCATGGTCTTAAAGGACGAAAAGAAGAAAAGAATTGATTCAATAATAATAATAAAAATCCCGCCTGGCAGAAAAGCCACTTTAAACCTGTTCAAGGGTTCTTATATTATACAATTCGGTACAGTATACTGAGTACATAGTGGGTATGTATAATATAATGGCGTAGCTATATTTTTTACATAATTTAATTAGTCGCGTCATTGCAGTATAACCTTAGGTCAAAAATATATTTTTTACGACGTTTAAACAATATTCAAAGTAGGGGATTTTTCAAAGAATACCGTTAAAGTTAAATATTAGTATAGGTAATGCAGTTTTTACTGTAGGTATTATGTAATATAATATTATTACTTATAAATTATAATAAACGTAATGATTTTACTCAGGTACCTATATCGAAATATTAAAAGAAGCAAGAGAGTAATTTGTTTTACTATAGTAGATTAAAAAAAAAAAGTAATAAAAAAAAACAGTTTCCATATACCTATTTAGTATAAGTAAAGAAATATTTAAAAAGTTTTGGGTAGCGTGTATACGTGGGTTTCATTTTTCAGTCCTTCTCTAAATTAGAATTTCTACATAGTTAATATTTGTGGCGCCCAAACCGATTGACCCGAGTAGAATGTCAAAATTTTAATTTGGGTGGATGGGAATGGAGGGTAGCAGAAACGGACTACGTGTGTATGTTATAATGTATAATCGCAAATAGATTACAGTTTTTATAAGCTATGACTTTAAAGGTAAACAAAAACTATTAAAACAAGTTGGATTTAACTACAAAAATTAAAATTAAAACTAATACTTATAGATAATATAGTATACGAAGTACATTTTATGGAAAAAATACATTTTTTTTTTTATGTTAAAAGGGGAGTTATCTATTATTAATAAAATATTTAAAAATATGTAGCTTAATAAAATAAAATTAAAATTAAAATGATGGTACACTTCAACTATATGTGAATATTAGACAATAAAAAATAGTATTATAACTTAAAAATTAATTGAATACCGTTACGTAAAAAGTTTTATTTTTTTAAAATTAAAAACGAAAAAATCTACCATCCGTTATACGTGTGTTTAACTATGTATAATATATTAATATACAGGCGGCTTAAAAGTAGTTTTAAGTTTAGTCATTAAATTTATAGTTATTATCAATTTTATTATTACACCGAGGTTCGTTTTACATTGGTATACTTACCTTATTTTTTTATGTATTATATAATAACTATTTATATTTTATCATAATATTATCTGAGGCAGAACAATAGCCATTTTTATTATAGTTGATTAAACTTTAAAAAATTTAATTTAAACTTTATTCGCATGGCGTGTATGGAAAGTCTGTAAAAATTGTATAATATTATCAGACTATAAGTCTGATAGTTGGTATACAAGAAGATTTAAAAAACTTTTTGTATACTTGCAGTAGTGGACAGTGGCGTAGTGAATCATGTTTTTCATAAGCAATTGCTTCTACATTTTAGCGCGGCGCGGCAGATGGGTCCGATGAAATTTTAATGTTTTAACAACACGTGGCAAAAGGAAATAATAGCAAAAAAAAATTAACTATATATTAATACTATTATCACCTATATATAAGTGTTAATATGTATAACTATAGTCCATGCTATAATATGAAATGTATAAAAGTGTTACTTCATAAATAGTGATAACTATTATTACTTGATTATTCCTTTTAAAATTAACATTTTTATAAGTCATTTGTATCCGTTCCAATTAAAAATTTAAGTAGACATTAAGAATTTCTTAAAACTGTTTTTGTTGAATTAACACTATTTGCCAACTTAATTTATTTTAAATGATACTTAAACTATACCGTGGTAGTTCAACTGTGGCTTAACTAATTAAGCAGGTACTTCTTAAATATGATATCAATATTTAAAATACAGATTTGTATCACTGAATATAATTTTCAAATTACATCAACTATAACGATAATAGTAAGAATAAATACGTTTTCGTGGTCCAAATAAATTATTAGTTACTACTAATTTGAGTCTAGTATTTTCATGTTTATGCCTACGTGTTTCAAGTACTTTTGGTAATGAAGTTTTAGTTTTGTTTATAGTAAATTAATATGAATATTAATTTACCTTATAATGAAGAGTTAGTATTCAATAAGCCTTAAACAATAACATAATAAAATACTATGAAACTAATGAACATGATTTGTTGTATACAATACGGTTTACTTACAGACAGATTTATTAATATCGACTTACTTAAATTCATTGGATGAATTTAGCTTTTAAAAACTCTTTCGTATTACAAAAAGAGCTGTACTATATACTTTAAATTCATTGGAATTACTCGTCGGATTTCAATTAATCGATTACTTCAATTAACCAGTTCTTAACATTTTTAACATTTTGTGCAACCAGCAAATACCTTATAAGTAAACTACTACCTGACCTACTGCTTAAAAAAACAGGTAATTTATCTGTACAGAAATGTATTAAATTATCATTTATCGAAAAATAAATAGATAGAATCTTTTCATGACGATTTGTCTATAAATAAATTCGATTGGCTCTTTGGTTTTTTTTTTTTATTAGGTACAAAATCTTTTGGAAACTCGTGAGAATTTATTTATTTACGGACTGCGTGGCAGTATCATAATAATTTATGTTACACGCACCCATAAAAGATAAAAACAACACGGATTTCCGTATCATTTTTCGTAAGCGAGGTACGTGATGGCCAAAAGATTTGGAGGATTCTATATCAAAAGATATAGAAATTCGCACTGATGTGACGAATCATACGCGGCCGCTTAAACACTGCACGTGGCCGTAACTAATAAGTTACTCTCGTACAAATAGAAATAACGATAAGATTTTATCATAACATTTTATTAAAATACAAAAATACGATAATTTATTTGTCAGCGATTATTATCTTACCATCAATCAAACGTGTTCAGGTATTTGACAATGATTTTTTTTTAAATTGTATACACATATTTAACTGACAGCAGGGCAAATAAATACGTTTTAGTTTTTTAAAGTTATTTATTAAAATGTATTATTATGAGTATGTTATTTAGGAACATAAATAATATTGAATTACTCGCAATAATGCTCATATATTAAGTATTACATTATAAATTTAATCTAAGGACTTAATATAATTCAGTTTAAGTATGATTATGAGATAACAAAAAATAATCGTAATAATAATAATATTATTATTAACCAGAATTGAGAGACGGGAAGTCAAATTTTAATGATGTTAGTGTTAGGTATTAGTACAAATTTATTTAAAAATGCTGTCTGGGGGGGGGGAGGGGTTACATCTCTCCTAGTCTCACCTTTGAATATGACTATTCCTTTAAGTTTGATAATCGTTCAATATCAGAAAAACTAATATTAAAACTAAAATCAAAAAATTGGTTCTGTTTAATATACGTCATACGATTGCAAGGCAGAGACAACAAATGCATGTGTACGTAACGTTCTCTTCAATACAGGTAGTAGTACGTTTTCTTAATAATAATAGTATAGGTATCTATTGTTTTGTACTTTTTTTAATAGTAAAAAGTACTAATGTGGACTATGAAATTGCTCCTTCCCCACTGGGATACTTGGATACAAACCAAAGCCGCTGTCGTAGGATTGGGATATCTTCAATTGTGTTTACCCCATCTTCCTTCCATTGATTTTATACCACCTGCAAAAATATCTTAAGTTATTTATACCTATAACTTCCTGCTTAGTTATAGAATATACAAATACCAATGGATAAATTTGTCAAAAATATACTACAGGTAATAACCATGTAATCACCAGTAATCATTATCGTTATCTTTTTCAATTATAGGAGGTAAAAAATCTCAGGATAAATTTACCCTCTCCGGTAAAAATATTTCATAGTAGACGTAGTATATGTTTTATACTCTCGTATTGATGACAAAGGGTACATTTTTACCGTAAAGGGTAAGAAGCGATTAGGAACAGAACAAATTTCAATTTTGTCGAAAACTCTGCTGTGACTATACTCCTGAGTCTCTGCACCAATATATTATAGTGCCAGTGGTAACTATACATAATAATTATACAAGGATTTCGGGATTTCATCGGGCCATCGCCTACGCGCGCGCGGAACGGGGCCCAGATTAAATATTCATATCGGGTTAATAAACCGGAGAGTGGAAGCCCCATGTAAGCACTAAGTCTCAAAATTATTATGAATTATAAACAAACGACTCGACTAATTATGCGTACATATACTTTGCCCGCAGTTTTAGCGCTCGTTAAGATCGGCCACAGTTAAGCGTTGAATATTTTATGGACCGAAAAGCCACCGCCGCCAAAGAGTTCCTCTCGCCCTTAGACGCAGTAGAATAATATTTTACACTCTCCGATTTTAATCGAACGCGGTTTGTCATTTCGCACACACTCGCGAGTATATATGTATGTGTATAATATCTTATGTATAATTTATTACAATATTATACGCGCAAAAACCGTCACCGTTACCACAATAATAATAATAATAATAATAATAATATGCTAACCGCAAAATAATAACTATATTTAATACCTAAAATATTAATACACTCGGTAGTGTTTAATAAACTGCAGCCGAATTGTGCTGATAAGATTTTAATCCGTATATTATTTCGGTATGAAAACTGTCCGAAGACGGATTTTGTCGAATGCAACCGCCACACCATACAAATGCATAATTTTTTATTTTGAAAAACCGTAATTTTTATTATTAAAAACAATTTAAAATCTGACCAAGTAATGTTTACGATGATTTTTTTTTTTTGTGAGATATTTCTCCATTATAGATAAAACTGAATATACGGAATTACATGTATAGGTATTAAATATTGTTATTATTATTATTTTTATTCAAAATAAATAACATCGTGAACAAAACTCGACAAGTTTGTTAGTATTCTTAATATAATCGTGTCTAACCCAACCTTTGGCATCAAATAAGAATTACAAATTAAAATCAAATATGTGAAAAGGAAACAATTTTGTTTTGTTAAAAATTTTTGTTGGGATCACGTTACTATCACAACATTGTATCTATTCTATACCTCATATTAACTTTTATAAAACAAAATAACTCTAAACTAATTAATTTTTTAAATACAATTTTCCTTTTAACAATACTTTTCAATTTCATCGTTTCATTTAATTAATCAATTTGTCCGGTATTTTTTAACTTCCATCAAATTTTACTAGAATATCCTATTTTTTATTTTATTTTTTGTACATTCTAATCTACATACTTACCACATTAACCTTTATTTTATTATAAACACAAGATTTTGCTAAATCTTTTTATGGAATATCAGTTTTCTTGCATCAATCTTTCATATAATGACCACATTTCCGCTCCCCATATGTACTGGACGTAATAATATTTTGTATTGCCGTATTTTTAAATCTTTTTATAAGTAGCCTAGCAGTTTTGTAATTCCATATAAACTTTTGTTGCCAGAAAATATCCTTGACACTTTATTTGGTTCAGTTAATACTGGTCCTAAGTATTTACTGTTTGTTTCTGCTGAAATCACAGATTAATGCTTTCATGGAGATATATACAATACTTTCAGTTTCCCGTTCACCCACGACCATAAACTCTTTTTTAGCTTCATTTATTGGTAGTCCTACCTTCGATAAGGCATTCTTTGTGAACGGATTTCCAGATTTAGCTTATCAGTTTCCATAACTTAATCAGACGTTTTTTCTCCTTTATTTCTTAGTAGTTCAGAAATAGTTGTTCATGCAATATAATTATTACAATTTTCGTATTCAAATGTATATCAATATAATAACGGTAAAGGTATTGAAAATCCGGTACACACTAAAAAAAAAATTACAAATAATTGCTCAGAACGAATTCAGTATGTAGTGTAGGTGTCTTGATAAAATGGTGGATTAATTTTAAAAAGTCCATCAACCAAATCGGTGGTAATGCAAAGGCACGATTTATTGGGCGCGATATTCGCGTGTTTGTCGGCTGATGGTATATAATAGGGCACATAATAATATTATTATACACACGAGAACGTTACGGCTAATTGGACGGCCTTTAAATTATGTACCTCGGGGATAAAACGTTGTAAAACGAATATTTTATTCGACGAGAGGGCAAGTGCATGCCGACGAAATGCATGTTCCACCTGCAGTGTGTCGTGTATACGGTTTTATTTATTATTTCGTTTTCCGCCGAATGCGTTTTATTTCGTTTCCTCGTAATTCGGATACGGTCTGGGTATTAATTTATACATCGATACAGCGGTCGAGTATTTACAGACTCTATCCCAATTCAGCCCGAGTTGAAACGTAACCTAATTGTTTTTAGTGATTTTACAAAACATAACCAAGTACTTGTTGGTTCAAACCTGATTTTGTCCCAAGTGAAACTTAGTGCCCTGAGTGTAAACCTAAAATCTATTAAGTTCTGTTCTTTGAAAAACCATGACGGCGGGTTAACATACCGATTGCAAACTTGGATAGTCTGAAAATACGCCATAGTGTCGCCAGTAAGTTTTAAAATATTCCGAGAGTATACCGACGTGGAAATTATATATTACGTACCTATTACGCGTGTAGTTCTACTATGATGATATATTGATGTGTATATGGTGTTTCTCGTGTGTCCGTAAATATAATTTCGACCAATATACTTGCTCCTTTAATCGATAACTTCAACGATTATGGCTTCTGGTAGGTAGTGAATTTTGTTTACAATGCAACTGAGTGATTTGTTCGGTATTCTTCGTAATTTTCTTAGTAACGAGAGAAAACGGCCGAAGTTAACGTCAGAAAAGTAGGAATATTTAAGATATCTATACTATAGTTACTAGTGATATGATATAAATCCGGATTATCTGAAAATATACATTTCGGGCTTTAAATTTCGAAAACACTAATTTTAGATTTCAAAATTCGATTTTTTTTTTTAAATATAATATATTTGTTTACATATTTTTGTATGGATCCCTCACTAGATTCATAATCTAAAATCTGTTTTAAATTATTTTATAGATAATAAATAAAATATTGATTATAAAATATTTGCCAGCAGCCACCTTTCACCCATATTTTATTTTCATTTGATAATTATATTTAGTGTGTTTATAATATAAATTATTGTTTTAATTCATATTATATATGCATATTACATAATATATTTCCCATTATATTTATAATTATAACTATTTTTTGAGTACAATAAAAAAATTATTTTTAATACATTTTTGATTTCAAATTCCGAAAATCCAAATTTTTTTCCATCACTATAGTGACACTGGTGTCTTTTTTTCAGATTTTGAGTTTTAAGCAATACACCTTTTAATCTCCTGGTGTAAATTATTGATTCGAAACCATTTTAGCTGGTCTAAAAAGATTGTGAGAATATCTTGAAAGATATAGACTGCAGATTAAACATGCTTTTACAGGAAAGTTTGCAATGGACATTATATGTATGTATATATATGTATATATATATATATATATATATATATATATTTTTTGTTAGCAAGCAGTGAGGTAGTTTTGTGTGAGGGGAGTGGGGTAGTCACCTGGAGTACTTATAGATATGGACGAAAGTTTGATCGTTGATGTGTTGTGCATTGTAACTTTATTATTTACGAATTTGAAAATGATAATAGTTTTATCCATATGGCGTAGTCACAGGATTAAAATACGGGCAAGCCTAAATTGAATTAGATAGTATTGTGCGAATATACATAACATAATCGATAAATGCGATTATTTGTTTATTTTTTTTTTTTTCAAATTTATGTAAAACGCATTGTGGCCTGTAGGTAGGTACATTATAAAAGCTTTTGAGATGATTGTACGACTAGAGTATATTATTAAAATTAGATATTTGAAAAAATAAGAATAACGTATATATAAAAAAAACATTATATCGCTATGTGTTTTTTGTCAATAAAATTCGGCGCCAAAATTCTTTTACCGGACGTACGGGTGATACACAACCCTTAAGAATGTATGAACGCTGACATTTATACTTCCGTTTATACTCCATGCACTTGCGACAATATTATCATAGACTAAGAAATGAGTTGTACACGATTTATGGACGATAATATTTTAGTACGCGTGAGTATAACATTCCTTAACGTCGTAATCGTCTTTGCAAATAAAATAATAATAATAGTAATAAAAAAAACTCTAAAACGATAAACGCAATAAAGATATTAAAACAAAAAAAAAAAAAAACCTCAAAAACCGTGTTATTCGTTTTCATATTTATTTTTCATTTTGTATAGAAATTTTAAGCGTAACGAGTACATTAAAATGGCTTTGATTAAATATATATTTGATTGTTCATAATAATTTGAAAAATTATTTTTAACATGTTTACGGTCATCTTAATGATATGACTTTTCTAGTAATCTACTGCTATTTTGGGGATGCCTTTTATTTTTGATTGATAAAAAACGTATATTTTAAAGCTCCCAATGAACTCCAAATTCGGATTATTTAAATAATTGGAAAAAGGAGAGACAATGTTTATTACTAAGGTTAATCAATAATTATTGTGGTTTACACATTTGATTAACAAACACCATAGGTACATCTATTAGCGCCAAAATGTAATTTAAATCTAGTAACTTACTTCGCCATACCATGATGAATACGCTAGTTCTCGTCCGATCACCAAAGTAAAGCAACGGTGGGCTTATAGTTAGTAGATAATGGTACATCAGGTGGTTCTCCCCATTGGATCCCCCCTTACATAAATATAAGTACTTTTATAATAAAAAATGTTTGTTTAATCCAGAATCTAATTTCTTAAGATCTTTGACACTTCCTGACGGTCATTTATAGTTGTATTGCCTAGATATGATTACAATATTAGCGTATTTACTGTTTTAAAATACAATTTTAGAGTGCGTGACAAACGTGTAATGGAAAAAAATACTACAATATTTGAAAAACCTCATTCAAACTATTGTGTAAAATCAAAAGTTCAAGATGGGGTAACGGGTGAGCTAGAGGTTTTTAGAACTGGCCATGGCCCACACAGGCCTACCCTTGGCGCCATCATTGGATTGTTATAAGTTGTTCTCTTTGTAACACACAAATAATAATCATTGAAATCGGACCGTTATACGAGATATGAAAGTTTTCCCCATAAGTTCTGTGTTTTAGTAAACGCCCGAAACTTTTCAAAATCACTATTATTTTATTTATAGTAAAGTTTAGAATATTAATATATATACAATTATAGACGTGTCTGAATTTATTATAAACGCATAAATTGTCAATTTTTCAATCGAAATATACGTTGTTGTATTTTAATTTTAATAGGTTGGATGAAATAGTGTTTGAAATTAGCTATTATCGCAATTGACGATATTTGACTCGACAATATTCTTCAGCATTGTGCATTATTGTAAGTACATATAAAAGCAAAATGAAATAATATTTTCACGCTTTTGCAGTGTGTGTTATATTTGTCCTCCATACATTTATATCGAAAATATTATCACACGACCCGATGCACATACGTATTTAGTACCTATATTTTGTACTTACGTACTTTACTTTGTCTTTACGAACGAATCGAAATCGTTAAAAACTTTCGAAACTTCGCGCATAGAATTCGATGAGATTTATATCTATAACTCAATGCGCATCGTAGTTACGAGATGAAGATATATATATATCTTTGAGGTACAATATATTTTTTTTCGTTTCCCTTATTTCGATCAGCGATTCGTATTTATTTAACCGTAATCGTAAGTCTTCCGTCGCGCAGATATTCTCGATTTTCGAGTTGACTGTTTTCACTGTACCTGCTCGCATATACGCGTGTATGTATACATATATATATATATATATATATTTTCTTCCCTGACTATCCCTCGGCATTTCCCTAGCTTTCTGCTGGTTGGAAATAATCGAAATTAACAAAAGCCACCGTCCCCGCGGTGCTTTCCCGGCCGTGGGTTAAAACAAATAACAGCGCCAGACTATCTGGTAAACAATCATTATCTGACGAACCGGGCGTAGGTATAGCTCGTGAACGATGTCGGCTGGTTAAAAACATCGCCCCCCACTGCAGACTGTAATACTAGTAGCTTTAGGTATATATATATTTATACGTATAGTTAAGTTTTATTTGTTTTCCCGATGCGAATAATAATAACGATATAATGCACATTATTCACAAACGATGAAATAAAATAATAAATGAGGCGCATATATGGTACACACGAGTGCATATTTATTGTATGATAGATAATAATTATATCAACAGTGATTATAAATTATTATTATTATGGCGATTCGATTAAACACAAATTTTACGATGGTTATACAGAGCTCGGGTACAGTAAACAAATAGGTAATTAAACCACGTGGACATTTTTTGTTTTTTCAAATCGTTTTAAGTACTTGGAAAACCATTTAATTTAATATGGTTTATAAATTAATAATTACGTTGCAATGTTACCTCGATCGTACACAGCAAAGAAAATATTTTAGAGGAAGTAAGATTGTATTTGAAATGTTCATTATTTATGTGGCATACCAGGACTTTCCGTTTTCCGTTTTTCGGTATTATGATTAATAAATTACCTTTAAAAAGTAACTCAGTTTATTCACATTACTTTACTAACATCTTATAACTAAAGCAATAAAAAAAAAGACATGTAGTTAGAATTTCCTAACCAGGAGTTGTGGGGGGGGGGTAGGCTACGTCACTAATCGTATAATTTTTTTTTGAAATTTAGACGTTTACCCCATCTGGTACACTTGTAACACTTAGTTTCCATTTAGTTTTACGACAGGTAATTTTAAAATTATAAAATATAGATATTACAGTATCATTCCGAAGAAATTACTGTTATCGTTGTTAATAATATCTAATATCGTCGTTTCTCTGTATATAATATTAGTCTTGCTTAAAATTATGAAATTTTACGAATTTGATTGTAAATAACATTATTATACTATATAAATTTGATATTGCTGTACAGAATATGTTTTTCGCGGTGTTTGTGGTTGTTGTTTTTATAGAACTTGCTTATATATATTCATATTGAATTGTGAATATTCCAAAAGTCGTACCGAAAGTTTCTCTTGTATTATACACCACTCCTCGTGTACGACCATCAGGTTGGCTCGAAATCAACAGAGAGTACAATGACGAGGAGGGTTTATTGTTTATTGTTTATTTTATGAATGCTTTCTAGAACGATAAACTCAAGAGAAACTGCAGGGAAACTATATAATCGAACAACTCGCTCCGGCAGCTAAACAAGCTCGAATCTACATAGAAAAATAAATATAATCGTTCGCAAAAACAACAGAAGAAACAACAATATATCTTTAGTTGTAAAAATCGTTAAATAATTATACCAGACATATTATTAAATATATTTTTTTTTGACCTCGTAGTATTCCTTTCAATATTATATTATGTACTCGTATTTTCTATTATCACGTTTAATATTATTAATATTTTCTATTAATTTTCGACCGCATTACCGTTAAAAATTCGATTTTTTTTTTTAATCCATCTGTAACTGTATATAGTTATTTATTCAATCGATTATTATTATTTACTATTATTAAATATTTATCCAGAATCAAGGCTCAGTTAATTGAGTTCTCAGCCCTCGCCGCCAGGAGAAAATTAAATTTTCTTTTCAAACCGATTTAAATATATTATATTTTTATAATTTTCACCAGATTTTAAAAATTAATTTTATTATTTACTACTTGCCTAACTATATTTAATAATGATTTTAAGTTTAAACTAAAATAAACTATATACGAGAGTAGGTGTATAACATTGAGAAATCGGATTAAATCGTTTGTGACATAAGAACGTCATTCGGAGCCTCTGGCACATGCAATAAAATGCTTTTATGGCGAACCCTTAAAAAAAAAAAAAAAATACAAACTCTTTTCTGAAGTAAATTTTGTAATAAAATGTAGTGACTTTTGCATGTGTTCCGTATCGTCTTTCGTTTCATGAGATAACTGCTTCATATATATGACGGTCTGCTGCAACAGTGGTGAAAACGCCGAAACTCGGCGTTCAATTTTCTGCCGAAAAATATTCCTGCGGGAAAAAAATGGCGGGTTCTTTGTTATACACATAGTATAGTGGAAACTATGGATGGAAACGCGTAAAGGAATTGTCCCGTTTTTACGAGCCCAGGGAGACCGATTTTCCCGACACTCCGTTTTCCCTGTGAAAGAAAGGGATTGCAGCAGAGCAATGCTGTATTCGCTCTTCAACCCTCTAACGATTATCAGCAGTCTTTTATTACTCACTCGTGTGACGATAGCTTTTAAATATTATTATTATACACGTTGTGTAGTTCTCGTGATAACGACCAACACGATAAAAGTATATATTTTATAATAATATTATTATTATCATTGCAGACATCTGGGCAGTTTTGCGAATTTTATCGCAAAAATCTAGTTTAAACAATATCGTTAAATACTAGACTGTTTTTATTATATTGTTTTCTTCGTGTATAATACGATAAAAAAATATATAAGCCGATAGTCAGGACGGATGTGCTAAATTGTGTGTGGGAATTCGGGAAATTATGATACATTATTATGTATTCAATTTTAATCTGTACGCAACGATAAACCATTGCTATTAAAATACGATTCTGAACGAAGTTTGGTTTTATACGTATTTTAATATAACGTAATTTTTACGATTTTTGTCAAAATTCAATCTTAAAACACCTAGAAAAAAAAAAAAACAAACCACCCATTTACATTGCACCCATTACATAACACCCAATTTTTTCTTTACGGTTAAATATTACATATAATGAGCATGATGTTACAATTTGGTTTGAGTTTGGTTAAACAATTTAATCTATATAATATCTATACTTAACAAATAAAAAGTCAAAGAAAACTAGAAAATTTCAAATGACTACGAATAATTAAAAAATTGTCAGAATACTTTGAAAAATGTGTTACTTTGTGCTATGTACTAATGCATTTTATTTTATTATTGTCTTATTTATTGTCATTAGAATTAGTATTTAAAGTAAAAGTTGCGCTTTTAAACGCTGCTTTAATTAAATGTATACTCATTACTCTAACCTCTAGAGAGCCGATACTGTTGACGAATGTGTCATTGTTATATGATGGGAAGTTGAGAAGGTGGGATACATAGAATTTGGTATTTAATTTATTTGTACGTAAAATAAGTAATTGCTAACAAAAAACGATTCTAAACGAATTTCGGTTATTCTACCTTTTTAAAATATTTACTATACTCTGTCTGGTGAGATAATGTGCCACGCCCCAGCTATAGTGTTCGCCCAGTAACCGATGGCGGTTGTCAGTCTGCATGCGATGAACCTTGCTGGACGAGTATAGTATTTTTACGATTTTCTACCCAAACTAATCAAATTACTGAAGACGAGTAGAAAAAGAATCACGTAGCCTATAACTTCTTATTTTCACATATATTTTTTTCAATAGTTTCAAATCGTCTTCAAACTTAACACAATTTGTATAACAATTGATTCAAGGTTTCACCATACAAATACGAATAAAGATTGTACGAATCTAATTGGAGAATGTATAATATACATTCTTCAATTAGATTAGATCCATATACATTGTATATGGATACATGCAGAACCTAAACAATGAATTGGTATTTTCTAAGTAGAAGTGTTCATTTTTATTTGTTTAGGTATTTGAAGCGTATTTTCAGACTACTGTTTTAAAATAATAGATTTTTAACGCTCTCGATATTATCACTATAGTGTTTTTCGGGAAAAATTTATTTCTGGAGATCTTGTGTCTCTCAACTCGAACTTATTTAATTAAACGATACATTTTTAAGGCGTTCAGGGTGTCGAATTTTATTTTTCGTCCAACGCCTACTTTTATTTTAAATTTACTTTAACAATATTAAATATACTCATTTTTTGAAAAAAAAAAAAAAAAAAAGCATGCGTCTTTTTTGTGTCAATATTGTTAAACGAATTATCAATCGTGCTGGCAAAGAAATGTTATAATTTTAGAAAGTTTGTAGAAGATTTTACGACGTTTTTTGTATTTATCAGTTTGTGTTTCATATTTTGTTTGATCATCCTGACTTTTTTTCTTACTGTTCGACAAAAACAGAATAATATGTCCAACCAATCATAATGTTATAACCTTGGCTCAGATTTTTTTTTAATAATATTCAGGTATAGATTCTCTGCTGTTATTTGCTATGTTATTAATTACTTCATCAGGTGTTACACCGACTTCACAATGGACTAATTATTAATATTAATCGTATTGACTGCGTATATGAAATAAAACAAAATATTTGTAATATTATAGAAAATATAAGTAAGAACAACCACGGACACTACGAGAATGATTAATTAATTATTTAAATTGTTAACAGAAATAAATAATACTTCATAAAATCATAACGATTACACTATTTATAATCAGTAATAACTAATCGAATTACAATGTATCTAACACACTATAGAAGCTAATTGCTTGTTGATTTCTTGATCCGAAACCACACATGACTTTCTTCTTATCAGGAATTTTCATTATCGCGGTAGTCAAAATGACCCAAATCTTGAATCAATTATTATTTCTATCAAACATTATTATTACAAAAACGTATGACACTGTTCAAATGGAGGAGGACCTAGACTTGAGAACCCCCTTGATTGCGCCACTTCATCTGATTATGTACTATATTATGCAACTCAAAATAAAAGCGTCAAATGCTACACCGAAAATGACTTTTAAAAATAGTAACCAGAAACTTTTAATACCATAAAAATGATAAAACATAGTAGTTACTTCTAAGTAATAAGTGTACATCCGCTGATAATATCGGTATTTTAGATTTTAAATTTTTTAACATTTACTCTGCTTGGTGTAGCTACTTGAAAACCTGAGAAATTTTTAATTTCATAATGATCGTTTAAATACTGCAGTATATAGTAAATAACGTATACTACGAATTGATATTATTATAATATATTTTGTTTGCAGTATTGCAATAAATCTTGAACATTTTTGAAACTATTTTGAATATGTTTTGTGATACATTTTTTACACGCGCCATATATGTGTGTGGTTTAAGGGCGTTGAAGACGTTTTCGTACTCATAATGTCCGCGGATGAAGGCTTTTTAAGAGTCGTTTTACGTAATTTATTCGCGTAGGAATCGAGCCAGAAGTATGTCTATAAATTCCAAAAAAAAAAAAAAAAAAAAAAATAGTGAAACTACAAAATATTTATACCATCCTATAAGTGCATATATCACTCCGCGTATTATTTTTTTCTTCTTTTTTTCGAGGTATATATTTTATATGCGAATAAACCGGAAAGATAAGAGAACGAGATGTATTTTTACCCTTCGCATGTATTTTTCTTTGGCATCTCGTATAATAATATATACAATAAGCACATCGTGTGCGGTGAAATGACATCCTTGTTTTCGCGGTCTTTCGAATGTACAGAATTGTTTTATTTCCCTTTCTTATCACCGAAATACAGTTGGGGAATAAAAATACACCGATTATACGAAACACAATAAATTATAATAAATAATTTACGGAACAACGTGTGTGGGTGGTATAGGAATAAAGACCTGTGTTATCGAACTAATACGAATAATGAATTACACACTATTGATAAATAAGTGTAAATATAATATATTTGATGTTCAAAGAAATTTAATTTCAGACAGACTGCAAGACATGTGTAATGTTACTTAAATGCTGGTCTGCTCTATGGTCATACAGATAGGATTTTAACTAACACAAAAAAAGACAAACATACAAATCGTCCAAAAGTTTATATTTATTTTATAGAAACTGTTAAATCAAAATTTGTTTGTGATTAAATTGCAAAAAATTTAAGTACATACATTCAAACTATTTTTATTGTAAAATGTACGATTATAATAATTAAAAATAACTGACCCCAAATAGTTGGGATAAAGGTGAAGAAGAAAAATATTCACGTAAACAAGGGCTATTGCAAAAGACAGGAAAAAATAGAGGCATTTAAAATGTACAGGTTTTCTATAGGAGGGTTCAGAAGGTTAGACAATTGGACTAGGATAAGGTCAGTAATAGAGACGTTTTAGAAAGAGATGGTAAATAAGTATCAAAAATTACGAAACCAATGGCGAAATATTCTTAGATACGGAAGACTGTTATGATTAATCTTAGAAGGAATATCTGAAAACTGGAATGAAAAAATATAGAAGCAAACATTTGGTGAAAATAAATAAATACATTTTTTTAAAAGAACAAGAATGCAATTCACACATGGAAGTGAAAAAAGAACTGTTCAAATATAGAAATCTCTATCCCTGTGCAATATGTTTGCCGTATTTCTCTTAACATGGACAATTTGATGATAACCAATAATTGGATTGCTAACTGCGCAGAGAGAGAATGAGTTTCAATAATATTTATAAATACTTTTTAATATATTTTGTACTTGTGATTCTATGGAAAATGATCAATTTTTTATTTGACTATTGATCAATAGGGTCGTTATTTAAATGTATTTTTAGTACAAGTGCTATATTTTTACATTTTAGATTGATTCTTTTTTTCTCGATTATTTTATAGATTTATTATTATTTTGATTATGTCATTTGTGTAATAATATATTATATTAGATATTTATGACCATGATCCACGAACCGAAGAGTAGAGAATACCAATACGAAATAATGAGGATTTTCAAAATTTGTTTTAAAGACCATGGGAAACCTCAAAAAGGTGACTAACATGGGCCGGGCATGCATGGTGCAATAATGGCTCAAATAATAATAACAATAATGCTAAAAGCAGTTATTAAGGAGAATTCGATGGGAAAAATACTACTAGGCAGAACACGCCTTATTAGATGGGGAGACTAAAAGAAATATCTCTTTTGTTTGGGACGAGAAAAAAAGAACGACACTTAGATATAGAATTGTTGATAAAAATTCAAATTCCTATCATAAACTACATTAAAAGCCTATAAAAGTTGAAGATTTATAAAATCAATTTCACGGATACGAGTATGCCTGCGTATTATAGGTATATTTTAGAAAGTGTTGCTATGATTTTATTCTATAAAAGCTTTGTAGTATGGTACGTGATAAGGATTTGGATCAGAATAAAAAGTTTATACTAGTAGGTATTTATTATTTTTTGCTAGTGTTTAAAATAAACCGGTAAAATTTCATTGCCAACGTTTTAAACGAAATTGAATTTCATTTTATCCTACACTCAATAATAATATTGTTCGGTACGAGTAAGACGTTTTTCGAGGATGACGATATCCTCGATGATATAGATAGTTAGATAGATATACAGATACCGTACTTTTCCTATATATTTAATCGGCAAAATTAATTCTTCGCCCGACATCCGTTTCAGTTTTGCTTATATCGAATTAATTTACATATATTATATAAGAGAGTTCCATAAAAAGCCACGGGATCGAGACCTGCAGGTCGTGGTATAAAAGTCTCGCTATACCACTGCTGCAGTCGAAGTATATATAGAACGGCGTGGGAGAACATTAAATTTCATTCCGTTCGGTAATGTCTTCGAAATAGGGTTTGGTCGGTAGTAGAGGGTCGTAATTGAACCGCGGTCGGTTGTTTCGTATCCCATAAATATTCGCGTTTTATCTAGCAAAAGGGAGGTAAAAAAAAAAAAAAGAGAAAGAGGAAAAAAATGGCGTTATATTCTTATATTTTTTTTCCACGAGAATTGCACGCAGATAAATTGTGCAAACGAGAATTTAAATACTGGTATCGGCCACGGTGGAGGTACCTACCTAACCGCTTCAGACCCCATGCATCACATAAAACACTCGTGGAATGCGCACACCAATTCAAACACTTTTCAGCGCTAAAAAAAAAAAAAAAATTATATAATTAGAGTTCCGGCAGCGTACACACGTTAGTTGGAAGTATTGGAATCCTTTAGACAAAAGTTGCACGTACAGTCGAAGTCTAACAGTTATTATAAGCTATTCAAAATAATTGTCGTTATTGATCTGACGTTAATTATTATTCAGACACACCTGACAACATGTGTACTAGCTGTGTAATGTTACACGCACAGCAGACGCCGGTTTTATTAGACTAAATTGACTTGCATATTGAATTAAACAGATTGGTCTCGATTTATGGGTATATGTTAAACACATAGAAAAGATTCGTCTTTTTGTATCATTACACTAAACACCGGTTATAAGTTTTTTATACAGTCTATCTTAAAGGCCGCAGGTTTTTCGATTGTTGGTTCGGCATTAATTTTACAATTGTTTCGAAATTCTCATTACTTTTTCCGAAAAATCGCCTTTTTTGTGTATATGTTTTTTAAATGTTTTTTTGTGACGTAAAATGCTCCGAAAGTACTTTTCAATTTTGTAATTTTCATTGTATACCTATATTTATATAAGAACAACGAAATTACAATTGTCTGTTAATAATATTAATATTATAAGTTATCTTGATGGATTCATCATTCATTCGAGTTCATTAGACGAAATTTCGTTAAAAATACGTGACCTCCGAATTTGTACATATGTCGAGTACTTATTAATTGTTGTAATTTTAAATAAAAAGAAATAGTTTTATCTATTGCCTGGTGTCAATGTTATATGTTTTATATTATTATGAAATCTTTTTTAATTGCATACGATAGCACCTGACAGAAGTAAATATTCAGGGAATGCAATTTTAAAATTCCTGGAAAAAATGTTCAGACATTCTAAAAAAGAACGTTCGTTTTAAATTTCAATAAGCCTTTACACGTATTACTATATTATTCTTAAGGTTTAAAAGATATGTGTATATAAATATTACATTCGTGTGTTTTGAAAATGTTCAACCTTCTCTATTCATCCCTTAGAGATCAAATTGCACAAAACATCACAGTCTTATCTGCAGTTTTCGCGAGAGACTAAAACGAATTCTCGCGCAATATTTCAAGTTTTCGTGTTCAGGGATTGGGAAATAGGTACGCAGTGCTGGCGGGGTCAGGTTAGATGCGTTATAGTGAAAGGGTTTTGCTCTTTATATAATATACATGTGTCGTACCGTAAGTTGTTCTATCGTGTAACATTTTTTTTTTCACCGTATATTTTCCTATTTTATAATTTGATTTTTTTTATTCTTTTAGAACTCAAAGCAGGTATTTTCTTCTTAGAGTTATTAGTCACTAGGACCATTCTGTCACACACCCAATCCTCAAATTCTCCCAGACAGCTGCTCATACATTCCAGTCTAATCTTTTATTTAGAGACTCCACGTCTATACTTACCACATCTTATAATAGAGTAAGTTCATGTGGTCTTTTTTCACTCGGGTTCTCTTCTATTACTAAGCGTAAAAGTTGATTCTGATTTCGTGAAGTGAGATCGGCCCATTGCATTAATATTTAAATTTGGTTTGTATTTAACAATAAATATGTTTTATTTCTGGTAGAGTTCTTATCTAGTTCGTTATTTTTTTTATTCTAAATTCACTAGTTTTCTTATATTTTAATGATCTAATAATGATCCGTAGAATTTTTCTTTTTCTTTGAAGACATACAGTTGAATAAATCGGAAAAGAAAGATTAAATATTCTGTATATAGTACCTATATGTAATTTGTATAATTTAATAATAACACCCAGAATGTGAAAAAATAATGGTTTTCCGGTGAGTTTGACTCGACGACTACATCAAAGAGTAAACGATATTGCAACTAGGCAAAGGGGAAGAAAAAACGAAGAAGACCATAACTTTTGTTTTATCATAGTCGATGACCAATTCAATATTGCTTTGAGTAAAAAAGAAAAAAAAAATAAAAAATAAAAAGGTCGCCTTTTCCCTCCAGTTTTCTCCCGACCGCCATAAAGACGTATATAGCAAGCAATGTACGGCGATGAACAAATTGAAAATAGTAATACAAAGTTTTACCATTATTAAAGTTCCTTTTTCAAAAGCCAGTTGGTAATTTTGTTTTTTGCTCGCTTTTCCTCAAACTTGTATATAGTTGTCTTTATATGATCTATCCAATCGTATTATTGCCGTATAATGTTATTACATGTTTTTAATGCGTATTACGTTCAATTGGATATATCCAGAAAAAAAAGACCTTTAAACCGAATTGAAGATTTAAAAAAAAAGTGTTTTAATGGAAACATCAATCAATTGATTTTTGAATTTAGTACGTTTATGTTAAATACTTCATAGACCTTTCTAGTTATGATACTATAATCTGCTATAACTGCTATTAGTGTTTAATTTTTTAATTGTCCGTTAATAAATCTCAAACTGTCGGGAGCAAGTGTTAGTTTAAGAACTATTTTGATGGTAGCTAGTATTCTCAAAATTGTTTTCTTTAGAGTTATTAGTATGTTGTAACAATAAAAACTCGTGAGCAATTTTTTTTTTTTTTATAATGACCACATTTTGCGAAACCTTTGTAGGGAAATATATTTTTGTAATCTTTCAATATCAGTAATTATATAGTTGATTAATATTATATTGATCAATCGAACCATCCTAACGATTATTATGAATCATACATAATAATACGTTATATTTTATAGCATAAATGTTGTGTTGCTATGTTTTCCTGTAGGTATTCTCACTGCTAAGTTTCAATCTGGTTTTATAAATATTAAATAATATCGAGGACGTATGTTTGAAATGTAGACAACTGAAAACTTACAAATATTGTTTTGAGATTATCTACTGATGTGTACAAATTAAACAATTATTTGTTATTTGTTATTTTTTTTTTTTTTTTTTTTCCTATTGCGATTATCATATTTTTTTAAACAATTTTGTGACCAAAAATATTTTTCTAAACATCAGAAATGGTTCGATTTTTTTAATAATTAGAGAAAATTTAAAAAAAAACTTCCGAAAAACGGGAATATTTTTTCAACTAAGATATCTGTCCATTTTTATTTTTGTATTTTTTCTGTAAGAAACAATTGTAGTGACCCAAAATAATCTTTAAAGAATTATATTGTAGTACTTTGTTGCAAACGTGGTATACATTTCAAAATATTATTTTAGAGTTACTTATAGCTATTTGAATTGGTTGACTTTTGTATGGATCAAATTTATTTGATTTCCAAAATGCTCAAAAATTGGACATAAAAAACTCCGTGATAACTTTTTTTTCTCTAGGTACCTATACCTAGTATAAAAATATCACACATCCGATATAATGATTTTAAATTGTGAGTTTTACAAAAGATTTTTTTTTAAATTTATATATGTGCGCAACTTTTCTACCAGAAAACGGATTTCTACATGTTGCATTTTTTTCTGAAACGAAATTTGCTTGGAGAAATACTTTAAGGAGGTCATTTTTTGATTCTCTCAAGAGTTTTCTCATTGAATGCAAAAAACCGAAAAAAAATAACTGGACAATTTACGAAATATAATAAATATAATCTTACTATTTTTTTTTTTTTTCTATAGACAACTTTTCTACCAGCAATTTTGTTCCAACTTTTAGTGATAGCAATGTTTCTAGAAGGAAATTTCACTAGCGGGGTACTTTATAGAGGCAGTTTTCGATTTTCCCGATTTTTCACATTTTCTGGGAAAACTCTCGGGAAAATCGTAGAAAAACTGGAATATTGGTATAATATTAATCAAATTTTATTTAAGAAAATAAATAAAGCTTATTTAATTATTTTACTAGAAAATGACATATTTACTGTTAACAAAGCATCACTATCAACTGAACTCCTCTCAAAATCGTTTTTTCGTAAGCAGGGTTTATCGTTTCTTACAGATATGCATTAAATTCCCGTCTATATCCTACCTTTCAAACTTCCCATTCCCACTTACATCAGTGGCTGCACCCGTCCCCATTATCTTAATTTTTTTTTTTATAAGCGTTTGAAATTCAGTTTTTGACACAAACCGTAAAAAATAAAAGTCATCAAAATGTTTCAGTTTTCACAGCAACCTTATCGGAAATGGGGCCATTTTATTAAAATAACGTATTTGATTAAAATGTAAAGAACTGCTGCTGGATGTGTTATGTTCGTGATCCCGTCGGGTTCATAAATTCCTTTTATAGTTTTTAATTTGGCGCTCGAGACTTGAATTATAATGTAATTATGATAATATTTACGGTTTCATTCGTAAAGCATTTTACTATTAGTTTTCGGAACCGGGTTTGTGGGAGGTGGATCTGCGCTCCTCCCACGCACTCGACGAGTTATTATCTCGAGTGTGCAGTAAAAACGTCTTTCGGAAAAACAGTTATCAAACGACCACGGAGACGTCGAGAAAGAATTAATTTCACTATCTATCGGTACCTATATCCGATTTGCATTGTCTAGCCAAGTGTATGATAAATTATTGTCGATAAAACATTCTGTACACCAACGACGGTGACCACGGTTCGTCGAATTGTTTGAATTATATATTTGCTCTGGTCCTCACATAAATACTATATCATTTACGATTCTTATCTGCGGATATTGCGATTAAAATTATTGTTAATTTGTTGTTGTTTTTTTCTTATAGTTTAATTATGACGTTCGTAAATATAGCATACCATTACTTATCGCCACACTTCGTCCACTCGTTTAATCTAAAGGCGGTTTCTATTTTAATGTGTTCTGACTCCATGGAATTTACTTGTCCGTGTTATTTTGGTAAATTAAACGGTAAGAATTAAACACCTAATAAACCACGGCGGGAATCATGTGATTCGATAAATTGCAGATGCGTATACAAATTAGAAAATAGAAAATAATATTTGTAAAGTTATCACTAAGTGATTGTTACGATGGGTCATGAGACGGAACGGTTGTGTAAAGTCCGAATAAACCCAAAGTAATAAGATATTGAAACTGTTTTATAAGACAATGTATGTCTTATACTATTTTATTATACATTTTCAAAAAAAAAAAAAAACGTGAACAATTTTTTTTGAGACGCTATTGCGTTTTAGACGCGGTGCTTTTTAAACTGACGTTAATGTACAAGAAATTTACAAGTGGTTTTGATCATATTATCCCGCAGTTTATAATCGAATTTTGTCCGATTATCTAAATATATTCATAAAAATAATCGAATTCTGATGGTGTTCATTGTAATATAGTGAGCGGCATTTTTTAAGTGAAATAGTCAACCAAATATGCAAAATATTTATTTTTATATTAGATATTATTATTATTATCTCTTATTATTTAGGTACGAGCTATTGTTATTAGATGACCTAATTTAGTTTTTGCCACGATGAGGACAAGAAAAAAGACGAGGTGGAAAATGTAATCGCAAGGGATGAAACGCAAAACCTAGTGCTGTTGATGATTTGTTATCAGCTATCTAATAGTCTTAAGGCAAAATAACCGTGATCCCATTAAATTTGTCGTTTGCGGATATTGATCAGTTTTCACAAAAGGGTTAGTAAAAATTCCATAGAGGGATGTACATATTTTTAGTAACTCAACCCCGGATTCAAACTTTTTACCCGTATACGATGATGAATGACGACGGATTTCAGCTATTTAGAGCCACCACAAGAAATCCATCATTTCACGTTTGACTTTTGTTTGAGGATATTATAACGTCACTACGAAATTATAATCGGGGCCAGGGCCGTTCTCAGATAAAAACTTAGGGGGAGGATGCATCTGAACAAATTGCCGACTCAATTACGGCCCCATAATTATTTTATCTATTAATATTATTCATTTCATTTTGAATTAAGTTCATCCGATGAATACAATAATTCAAGTATACATCGCATTGCCGACTAAATCGAGTTTGGAGTTGGAAATGAATACAAAAACCGACCATCTCGTAAAAGATACTTTTTAACATTAGTTAAGTTAAACACAGATAGTTTCGAATAGTATTTATACTCCTAAATGTTTTCAAATACTAATTTCTTTACATATTACTATCCCATAGTTAGATTCGATAATATTCGGTAATTTGATTGAAGCAGCGGAAAGCCTACGCTCTGTGTATATAGAAAAAAAGTAATGTAAAGATATACATACATGCCAATTTGAATGTATTTAAATTAAGTATTCGATTTAAAAATATATTAATGTATAAGTGCTTTTGAAAAAGATTTAAAACACAATACCAATAGCTTTCAATGAAGTAATTAAATTCTCAAAAAGTATAAGATTCTGAGTGTAATAAAGAATCTAATTTCACAAAATTGTTTTTTTTTCTTGGTAAACGACCGGTTCACTTTGATCAATCGAAATGCTCTGATTTTTAAGGCCGGACATTCATGAATTAAATAAAAGTCAATAGCTAAGTTAATTTTTACATTCAACTAAGTTTTTTTTGTACGTTAACTAAATTAACGAGTTTAATTAAAATTAAATCATGTTAAGTTGATTTTTTTTTCGTTTTCAACAATTTATTATCGTTGCATACATACACGTTGCATAATATGTTATAAACTAAATTGCTTACCCTGTATATACCTTCCAGACTACCCGCACACGCAACAGTATAACAATTTTCGAATATTATTGTCATTCAAAGACTTTTACTGGAAAATATTTTACAAGTTTTCTGCGGTGACCGATCGCGGTATATAATACTGTGTATAAGTTTATTATTGTGCGGTGCCGTATTGAACAATAATACGCCGTCGTATTATAACATTTATAACCGTCCGACCGTTGCAATAATGACCATTTGCAGCATTCTGAAAAGGAAAATATGCGTACAACGAAACCACAAAGTGCGTCAGTTACCCATATGTATATATAAAACGGATAAAAACATGTACCCGTACCTATTATAATATATTATTTCTATTCTGTCGGAGCGGAGTTTTTTTTTTTTTTTTAAAACTTCTATACCCGACGGGTTTATACCGTACGCACTGTAGGTAGCTATATAATACACGATGTATATACACATATAAGTAGTACAGCAGTACACGTACGCTGTTTTTTTTTCGTTTAAAGAAAACGGTTTCGTAAAATATTATTATATTCGGCCGAGGACAATAATATTTCGTACCTGCGGTTGTCTCGGCGGCGCGGCGTCACCGGTGCGGAAGAAAATATTATACTTGCCTACATAATATTGTGTTCTTTTTTTTTTTTCTTTTTTTCTCAAACCGCGCGTTTGTACGAAATAACCGCCCGGTGGTGGTTTTCGTGTCGGACTCGAAACGTTTAAAACGCCGTATACCGAATACATGCCGTGGATAATACCATTAGGTGTATTATATCATTACACACCGGTCGTCAATCTGAATGGGAGACGGATGTGGGGCCATCACTGCGGTACATAATATTGTTATATTAATTTATATACGAATATGTGCACGCGCGAAATTCGAAAACCATGTGTTATAATTGCCGTGGTATCATTATAATAATATCTAATAATAACAGTATATGTTGATTTTATGCTTCATGTAATTATTTTGAAAATTGCGTGCGATTATTTTGTGTGCACGTTTTTCGGAAACCGCCGATCGTCGTCAATTCTCTTATATTTCGAATGGAATTAATTTTAAAATGTTGAAAAATGACACGTATTTAAGTATAGAACTCCTCTTTTTAACCATTGGTTGTACATTCCATTACTTTTTCTTACGCTTTAATTCGGGTCTACATTTTAAATTGCTATAAACTCGCATAAACCGTAGTAGTATACCGTGTTCGCGATAAAATTGTAATATTATTTTTCTGAAAAATATTCTCTTTTCTCTTTTCTCGATTCCAAATTGAAAAAAAAAATTGTGTTTAATTTTTTAGATATTGTAAACAAGCGATCGATAAGTATTTATATTCTATATTACAATGGCCGAAAAAACCCCGAAATCAAAATAGTATATAATCGAAATCTCCGCGTACAGCTTATCGACGGTCCATATGTTATAGAAAGAAACACCCTGTATGAAAATATGGGGTAATAATATTATGCGCCCGTTGTGTACACGTTTGCTTTTCGTCCGAACCCGTTACCGTAATGGCCTACAACGTAAAATATTATTATTATAATATTCGCTTGCCTGGCGGATTCGCGCGTCCGGCCGTAACAGATGCGCAACGATAAATCGCGGGGAACGCGAAAAAACCCGACACGAGCCCGCTCAAAAATATTATTATAATATAATACGGTTACGTTTTTGATGACTCGAAAGGAGATCGCTTATTTTTTTTTTGTTGTTGTCCCACGAGCAGCCGGTTCTACGCGACACGAGTGTTACTATACAGGGTGATATTTTGATCTACGTCGAATTTCAGTAAAATTGTTTTCAATTTCGCGGGATCGATCTAATTTACGATATTTTAAAAATGTCACCCTCTTTCCGCACGCCGTTAACACAACATGTATTTAGTTTATATTTGAACTCATTTTCAAACCAGATTCGAAAAAATAATATTTTTCTACGAATTTTTATATATGCAAAACTAATAATATCGGAGCAATCATTTACCAGTGAAAACGGTTTAAAATGTAGACCCGAGTAAAGTAATGGGGAAAGGTTACAATTTAAAAATCGATATTTATTAGCCACCCCTACTCTTCTGAATAGCATATTCGCTATATTATATAGTGTTATGCCTATCAAAATGTATTGAAAAATATTATATTTTTCAATCTTTATGTTAGCAGGGCAAAAATAGCCTATTGAAAATCAAAAGTTAATATTAATAATATAATATATTGATTAGTAGTGTATAGAAATGTTAAAATCGGGTTCGGTTATTAAAGTTTAAACAATTAATTTTATATTTAATGATTGAAAAAAAAACCTCAAACTCAAATCTATACTTGAAAAGTGAATGTGTCAAACGTTTTAAATGTTTAAAAAAATGTATTTTTTAGTGATTTATAATCAATGTGGTAGCAGTCCAGTGTGTGTTCCAAATGCCAAAAACGATTTATTTCATGTATTAATATTCGTTCATAGATAGAGCCTGTTCCGTTTTCCATGTGCATTGGCACACATGGGTTTTAAAAAATAATAATAAATATTTTCGTCACAGTACGTTTGACACATTCATTCCTCACTTAAAATACTTCGAGAAAATCACAATAAAAAAAAAATCACCCTGTACACATAGCCCCTATACAACATGAGGTCGGTGTTGTTTGTGGTTTTTTTTTTTTTTTTTGAGCGGTGTGTTTATTTGAAAAAAAAAATGTCCTCACACAATACGACGGTTCGGCGGCGGCATTTACAATGTAGTACGGCCGTGGCGGACCTTTGATGTTTATTTTATTATATTATACCGCGACAATAATACGAATATAATACAATATTATATATAATATAGGGGCACATTAACCCGGTGGTGCACCGGTTGTAGGTCAGGTTTTCACCCCTACTCCCTCCGTTACTGCCGTCTCGGTAAATCATTCGTTCGGGACTCCCTCGGCAAAAAAAGAAAATATGGTCCCGGAGACTACTTAATCGACTACGGATCGGCACTGCAGGCGTATATTATTATTGCATTTAAACCGTATATATGTAAGTATAGACGAGTTGGGTGGTGGAGAGGGTGATTGCAACCCTTTTTATACCGACCGCGCAAAGCAAAATAAATAATCCATTAATATCGGGGGCGGCCGAAAAGCCGGCGGAAAGTGAAAACCGGTGGTGCAGTCCGACGAATATGCGCGTGGCACTTAATGCGGATGAGCGTAGTCGTTTTAATTCAGGTGGATTAAACGAGTCGTACGCCAAAATCTGTTTCGACCGACGAAACGTTCGTGATTTTCAAAATATTTACGATGGGCCGAAATTAATAATATTATATTTTAACCGTCGGATATAGCAGCGTTTTGGCGATTCCTTTTGGAAAATAATAATGCGTATTCATTAGCTGCGGGCTTTTTTCACATTTTCCCTGCGGTACACAGGCAAAATAACACATTTCAAGTTTAAGTATAGGGAAAACATAGCAAAGTAAATTTCTACGTAAATACTGTCACGCTTAAAAATCACCAATATTCGGATACCTATAAAACAATATAAAAATATATATTGATGAATTTCCTATCGCGTTTTAATAGTAGATTAATTAGATTTCGATCATACCTATATACTGCACAGATTTGTGAGAAATTATTTTATGTTCAACGGTGTATGCATAATAATAATTATCATTTCGTAAATTATTTATACCTCCCGTATATTGTCGGTCATAATATAATAACAGTTTGCTATGTAATAGCGCACCTATATAATGTTATCAACGATAATAATTTGAATAATGTCGCGTAAAATATTGTTTCACGTTTGTGCCATTTAAAATTCTATCTAATCTGATGACGCATTAATTAATGTTGGAATTATATTTTGTAGTAATTATGGTGACAAACTGTATTAAATGGGTAGTTTCTCCGTTTAGTCAGTATGTTAACTAATTAGTTTTAATTTAGTTTAATTTTAGTCTTAGTTCTAGTTGTCAAATCTGTCATCTTTTAGGGTTCATTATTTACCGAATTTACATTGAAATAAAATAATGAAACCGTTGTTTTGTAAATATACCCGTTTTTTTTCCGGTTAGTCTCATTATTAAGAAAATTACAAGGAATATCAAAGCGCTTTTTTCCGCGTGTACCAACTAGACGTTTTGTAGAAAAATAGTTTTACAGATATATTTTACAAAAATATTGCAATATCATACCAAAAGTAATATACATTTATCGATTTGTTCAGAACCTGTAAATACCAAAAAATTGATCTTTCTGTTATGGATTATATTATAATAGAGTAAACAATATATATGGTAATATTTGTATTTATTTTTTTCACAGATTTAAATAATATATAAAAATAAAGAAATGTGAGAGCGCAGCCAAGCTTATACGAGTACATTATATCAATATAATATGCTTTTTCATTTTGCCCAAATATCGTATTCAAGCTGATATTACTGTTTTGAATGAATGCGGAATAATACGTTTTTAAATTAAAAATAATCTTTTCAGCGTTTATTTTTTTCATTTATATTTCTATGGATATTATTATTATCTACCCGATAAATTCACAGCTCTTGAAAGCGTCAAGAGGTTCATACTCCATATACGTATATATGCGCTATGGTACTTAAAAACGGATAGGTACTCGCAGATTACTATACTGCAGTTTTTTTTTTCTAGAATGAAAATATATTTAGGGTTTTAAACTTTGCAAATAACAATACTTTATTACTTCAGTGGTTTTAAGTGGTATTTCATTAAATAAAATTAATAGTTCTGTAACAAGCGTAGTATGTAAGAGCACAGCATACAGACGTAACAAATTTAAGTACCATTAAACTCAAAAAACTTATATAAATCGTTAAGTTTCAACATTTAAAACAATTTAAATTTTTTTAAAACTTTTAGAACAGATTTTATAGTGATGAGATAGCCAATTATTAAGCTTTGCTTTTTTTATAGAATTTTTTTTTTCTACCTATAAAAATATATTTTACACTTTGTACTTGTTGCAAAACAAGTAAATGTGATAATTACAATATATACAATATAAACTATAGGAAATGATATGAAAAGGGTTATAGAACCCAGCATATTTTTATTTTATTTTTTTAAATTTGGTAGTATAATATTATTTTAGATTAAAAGGTCTGATATATTTTCTTTTAATTCTTAATTTTTTTATTATTCTAAATACAATTTTCGATGTTTGAAAATTAATAATCATTTTTTTTTTTTTATAAGATATATAATACTCTATATATAGTATACACACTATTGCGTATTTGTAACTCGTACGAGCCGTATACATAAGTTTATAATACCATGAATGAGTCTCATACGAGTTTGTTAATTTATCAATTTCTTATTTTAAAAAACAGTTTAGCATACATAAATATTGATAGGAAAGGATCCAGGTATAGGCATAAATCCAGTTGGAATAAAAAATATATGTGATAATTGATAAGAGAATATTATTCTAGTCCGAGGGTGGATCGAAGGGGAGCACTGGAGGAGGAACACGGTAAAATTTCGAAAGGTAGAATTTAAAAATCAAATTTCGACGAAAATTTTAAAAATTATATTTTAAAACTGGTTTTAGTTTTTATTTAGTAAGCATTATGTGGATAAAATTATTTGCTCGAACAAAAATGCTTAAAAATTTAACATACGGTATTTTATAAGTTGTACTTAATTTTCGATAAAAGAAAGTTAAGTGTATTTTTTTATCATGACTTTAAAATTAAATTTTGATTTCAAAAAATGCTCAACCGAACTTCGCTCAGAATAGTTTTTCATTAGCACTTGGTTTATCTAATTGTATAAATGTATATATAAATTTAAATAATTGTATATATCCTACCTACCCAACATCCTACCTACAGCAAATGGTATACCCGTTTCGAGTAATAGAAATTTATTATTTTAGATTTTTAGTATAGCAAATAATGTATTGGTTTTACTAAGATGTTAATTTTTTATTTATCTTGTGTACAAAAATTGGATCATAAATCTTGCTTAGATATATACGCGCGGCAACATTTCTGAAAAGGAATATTGTCGAGACGGTACTTTTGGGGGGTCGTTTTTTGATTTTCCAAGCGGTTTTCATAATATCATGGGAAAACCCGGTTAAAATGTAAGAAAAACGGGAAATTTACGAAATTAATTCTTTTATTATTTGTTGTAATTTAAACATATTCGTAAAGACTTGAAATTCGGACAGAAAATTATATTTGCCTTTTCTAGACGTGGTAAAATGTTCAAAACATTTGAATCATTTTTGAGCTATAGACATTTTAATTTTGTGAGTTTTTTACGCAATTTTTATTCAGTAGGTACTCTGTCGTAAAATTGTTAGACTTAACAGAAATGTTTGCAAATTTATTAGGAGGTTCATTAAATCATTGTGGTAAAAAAACAAAAAATTAAGAGTATTTGTTTTTTTTAAAGAAATGTTCATACTACATTTTGACGAAAATTGTTGAGTAAAAAATTATGTGGAACAAATCTAACGTTTCAATTTTTTTTTTGAACATATGTGTATTGCCGATTTAAGAAAGACGGTAAAGTCAGAATTAAGCGGACTGACTAAGTTTCGAAATTATAGTTTTTTGAAATTCAGATATTATGCAGATATTAAATGTTATGTTAAATAACTCTATATTGTTTAATTCGCTATTTATTTGTTGTAGTTCAATGGTCATGAATACAAATTGTCATACTAAGGGTCGCGTGTTCAAACTCAAGGTTTGATAAGACATTTTTTGCACTTTTTTCTCCTTTTTCTCAAATAGGGAACAAACAAATGCATTTTAACTGTACCTAGAGATCTAGCTATCACTTCCTCGCATTATTTTAATCAAAAAATAAACCTCGATTTGTTGTGCAAACTTTTCTACCAGAAATCATGCTTCCATGTGTAGCTTATTTTCTAAAAGGAAATTTTATCTCCATGGTTTAGAGAGGTAATTTTTGTTATTTTTCAATCAGTTTTCATATTAACTTGGAAAAACTGGGATAAATGTCGGAAAAACCGAAAATATACGAAATGTAGGTATTAGTAAAAAAATATTATGGCCTTTTTTTTCTGTACACACGTTTTCTACCAGCAATTTTACTCCGATTTACAATGATAGCACTTTTTCTAAAAGTAAATCTGATTAGGAAGGATATACTTTAAGGATGTCATTTTTCGATTTTTCTAAGAGTTTTCCTAGCAAATGTGATAATCCGGAAAAAACATGGAAAAACCGCAGAAAAAACGGGAAAATCGATACAATATTAAACAAATATTATTAAAGAAAATATACAATCCCTATTTAATTATTTTACCATAATATAACATGTATATTGTTGACAAAACATCGTTACAACTGAACTGCGCTCAGAGTCGTTTTTTTATTAGCAATGGTTTAACATTGTTTACAGAAATACATTAAATTACCTATAACAGTGGCTGTACCCGTCTTCATTATCCTAGGACATTGGTTTTTTTTTTTTTTTACATTATACTATTTTCGCAATGGGCGAAGTACGAGTTAAATATATTTAATAATTAATTTACGAACGCGAATTATTATGAAATAATTATAATGAAATAAAATTATACAAACGGACACCGAACAAAACTACACTATTGTAAATGTCTCGACGAAAAAAAAAAAATACGTACGAATAGTGCTTTTTATAATATTTTCGTTTGTATGTTGTAATTGTACACGGTAATAGTAACTCGGGGGCTTATAAAATAAAAATAAAACCAACGCGCATTAAAATATACTATCCCTTTCATAAAACTAAATCAAATTTCATAATATTATTATATTATATGAACATAACGAATCGTTCCGCGTTTCCCGTCGACCCGGCCACACATCGGTTCTCGTTTGCTGTAATAATAATAATAATAATAATAATAATGCCAACTTTGTAGTCGGAATTGCGTTATAATACGAGCTGCTGGCGAGGAGCCTCTCTTTTTCACTCGTATCAGTCGTATCTCTTTCCCGACGGCATCACGGAGGGGCCGTGTACAATTTAATTTAAACTAACGGTTACAAATCGGCCCGAAACTGCGACCCTCCGAAATATAACGTGTAACCCCTTGTCTCTGCCCGGTCCTAGCCCGGAGTGAAGAGGGGAAAAAAAATCCTCCTCCCCGTATAAAAGTAACCGTTTTATTGCGCGATTCGCCGCCTATATACGACGGTCTCCGACTGCATTTTCTTATTAAAGTTCGGTACGGTCCCGTCCTGTCCCGTCGGCAAGTCCGCTGATAACCGCTTTTATATTTTTTTTCCCTTCATAATTTTATAACGCCCAATATATTACTATTATGATTTATGTTGATCCGCATTATTATTTATTTATTTAAGTCGGATTTATCGATGCCGGAAGTTCAGAAGACGCAGCAGCAGTAACTAAACATCACGATAATCGCGCTTTTTTTTTTTTCTGCAACGTATAAAATATATAATACCGAAGTAAAATAATAATAATAATTCCTTTTCCTCATATAATGATTATTTTCACCTACTTTTTTGCTTTATTAAAAAAAAAAAGAAAAAAAAGCCTTGTATATTATATTTGTATATAAACGTTCGTTAATTCTATAAAAAAAAGATATACATGTAGTATAGCTACTGCTGATGGGTGTGTCAATGTTGTGTACGAAAAGTTGATAATGTAGAATGCATAGAAATTAATTAATTTTATATATTTTATCTAATTGAATTTGATTTAAATTCAATTCAATTAGATTAAATCATTACTAACGAAAAACGTTTTTAAGCGGACTATTATTAATTATTGTCAAGGGGGTCCTACAGAATTCAACAGAATAGACAACAACTAATAAATGGATCTAGGGGATAAACTAGTGAAAATATTGATGAATATTTCAAACTATAACCCGCATTCAAAAAATCTGGATTATTGAATAATATGATATAGGTAATATAACACCTAAAATATAATTTTATTGTTTTTGGTATTCGTACTGTACTAAATTTTCTATGGTGTGTTCCGTTTATTATCTTTTTTTATTCTCATTGGTCACACTATATACTTTTTACATATTAATACAAATTAAAGACCTTAAAAAAAAAAAAATAATTTTTTAATTTGAATTATCAATTTTTGATTTTATCTACATAAACTGTTGTTTTGTACACAATTCGATAATATAGGTAGAGTATTGTACATTTTATTTTTCAATTATAGGATTTTCTAAATGATTGATGTTTTTCTTCATCATTCCTTGTCTCTCTCGTTTATAGTTTATAGTCCTTTAAAATTTATATTGTGCATGTATTTATTCCGGATTTTTCCATAACTTGCTGCACTGTATTTCATGTGAATTCTTCCTATGAATATTCTTTTTATAACCAAGCGTTATTATTATTATTATTTTTTTTAAATGTCTAATCTACTATTGTATTCTTTGATTAAGCGTTTTTCATATTTTCTTCTGCGTATCTACCTGACGAAAAATCTACGCAATCTTTATTATTTCTAGTCGTATGATTCTCGGAACTCTTTCCCATCCCATCCCAAAGGCTTCCATTTTGGCTTCCTTGGTCTTAGGAACTGTCCATTTTCGGCTCTGTACAGTGTCGCGTTCCACACAAAAGTGTCAATAAGAGTTCTCTTAGTGTTCCTTTATTATGATTATGTTCAATTTGTATAGATAGCTTGCGCTATTCTTGTATACATCATGTCCGTCATATTTTTTCTATGTGGTCTTACTTTCTGAATATGTGAAATTATGGAATATTTCCAGCATAATACTATACTCCGTTGCTACCATACCTCCGTTATTCTCTATAATCCAGTATCTTGGTTTTCCGTTAACCAATTAGAATGATGTGATACCCTCAAAGTATATTTTTTGTTTTTTCCTGCATGTTATTTAAATTAAAAGTAAAATACGTTAAGTGAAAAAAAAAGTAGGTTCTTACAAAACATTAAAAAAAATTGTATATATTTGTCTGTTTAAATTCATCTATTCTTATAGATAAAAATGTTAACATTTAGTTTTTTAACGTATTATATTTGAAAATTGTCCATAATAGTATGTTGTACGATTATTCGGATTATTATATTTTATGTGCAGGACGCGTGTCCTGCACATTATGATTATTGAAGTCCGACTATATCGAAATATGTAATAATTATTACGATGGTTGAATTTGAACGGGATGTTAAAATTCTATGAAAATAATTTAATAGAACAATAATGTCGAAAAGAAAAAAAAATGTGTTATAGTGTTGCGAATCCTTTTTAACCAATCATTGCCGCGGCATTCTTGTTGGAAATTATATATATATATATATATATATAAACGAATTTTCAAATATTTATTTTAACAATAACCTGATTTATGCAAATGTATATCAATCACGGGCCGTTCTAAAAAAGATAATTAAATTGAAAATATAAATGTTAATTTGAATAACGACTTATATTGAATATTTAATCTGTAGATTATGACGGGTAGGTACACCTCTGTTATTGACAATGCAAACGTTCCAAAACATTTGTTTAAATTGCATTGTGGAAATATTTGTGTTGGATATTTTTAAATTGTTTTTATCGAGAAATTGAATTTACGATTTAATCAAATATATATATATATACATATTAAGATAAAATTCGTTTTGGTATACTTATTACTTTTAATACCAATACGTTTTTTTTTATTTTTTTTTTTCCATTTGTGCATATTTTTATACATATTATTATATATTATGTATAATGCAATTAAATCTATAAATATAATCGTAGTTAATGAAAAAAATCTATTAACTTGATCATAGTTGAGTTAATAAGTTTTAAACAAAATTAACTTGTTTAATTTAATGCCTATACCATTGTACGTATTCGTCTAGAAAATAAAATATAAAGTTTAGTTTTTTGTGTTCGAATTTAAAGAAAAAAAGGAAAAAAAATTTCAAGAATCACTTATAACAAAATTGGTACATTACGCTCAACTTTGCACGTCTCAATATGAACCTATACTGTGAATTTTCAAGTATTTCTGCTCGGTTAAAACAATTTTATTAAAAAAAAAAAAAACTAAAAAAACTATTGAACGCTTAAATAAATAGCTCGAAAATCACCAAAATGTTTTAAACATTTTTGCGTGTTAGGGATTATGTATTTTGTAAAAGAAATCATAAAAATTTGTTCCCAGATAAATATAGATAAAAATAAAAAACTGTTTCCAGATATATATAATATAATTGTGTACTGTGTATTTAAGTGTTTCATTTTCAATCGAATAACAAATTGAAACTGTAAGTACACAAACAGAATGCAATTTTAAAATTAAAAATACAGTGTCAATCATCGATCACTTTCACCAACAATTAAATTCCAGGGTAAAGGAATAATAAGCCCGTGCCTGTTTTCTGAATCCAAGGTTCAGGTGGTATTTCTCTGCCAAAGTTCATCGAATTTGACTGTGCGGTTTAACCGTGAAAATGTAACAGATAGATACGTATTTATAGTATTATTATATCGATATATTAATGTTTTATAGTTATTTGAATGTAAGCATAGATTCGAATGCATTTTATTTAGAGTGCTCTGGTGACGTTTTTATCGTTTAATCATTTTTATATACTTATGAACTAAACGAACTCGTAGATTTCCTATACGAACACACAACATTGAAGTCGCATCATATTATAAAAATTTACTTTTTAATTAGACAATAATATTATTATATTTTATAGGTAGGTTTTGCGTTCTTATACGTTTTGCACGTAGTGATTTATTTAAGATTTTTTTTTTTTTTTTTGAGGGGAGAGAGTGCAGGAACATAATTTGGACGGCTAAGTCCACCAAAATCATACCAATACCACTAATATTATAGGATTTATTTGCCTCGGAGAGAAGGTGGAATTTTCTACTCACTTTTTAAATATTCTTATTTGCACTAGACGTGCGATTATATAACTCATCTCATATTTGTGCCCAAACGAGAATTCGTTTTACTAACCAGTTGTTTCGTAAACCCTTGGTACATATAATATAATATTGAACGTGAGTTTATTTTGTCACTTTAATTCGATGTAATAGTAAATTCTCGTGAAAGATTAAAACATTGCGGGCAACTCTAAGATTGAACAAAAAAGAAAAAAAAAAACCTCATATTATGTATTATTATGTAAGAATATATATTTAAGAGTCTTCTTCCGTATTTTTTGTCTTAGTCTATAACTATAATAAGTAAATTTATGTTACTTAAAACAAATTGTTTTAACATTTTTGAGTTTAAATACATAAGCCTAACAACTTGACAAAATTTAAAATGGAGTGGAATTCTGGTAGTGAGCTATTTATTGTTTTTCTAAAATATTGACGAACAAACAATGTTTTATATTTTTTTTAAATAGCTGTTACTTCTTTGACAAACGAATTTTGAGTTGTTTGTTAGTATTTTCCGATCTCTATATGCAATTGTATACGAAAATTAATAGTTGGTACATCAAGGTGGTCACTTTTTAATTTCCCCTTGTTGTTTTCTTAAAAAATTGGAAAAATTGGCAACTTTGTGTGTAATTTATATTGGCTTCTGGCGGCAACAAGGGGAAAAATACAAATAACTGCAATACTCCGCTCAGAATTGTTTATCGTCAGCAACGGTTTATTGACGCACACTGATATCAATTAAATCACTCTGTACAATATCCCCCGTTCTGATTATTCTTCTAAAACAGTAGCACGCCCGTCAGCGTTATACCAGCCTTAAAAATATGGTTTATCTTTTTACAACAACGGCAACATTTTACAGTTAGCTATAGTGGTGTATAGATTAAAATTTACGCAGATAAATAAAATAGGTAACTAATAAATTATTTTCACCCGACGACGTCGGTACGTGCCGACATTCGAAAACTGAGATTTATCCGGACGACGACAACGACGACAAAGAGTGCCGTGACCGCGTGTTTTCGGAGGGGGGGAGGGGGCGAGAAATACTACATACCTAATGAAAGTTCGGTCGGGGTCGGGTGGACCCGTCCGCGCGTTTTCTTTGCGATAGGATTTCCGTGGGATCCCAGGACAGGTGCCGCGCGGATTTCCCGGCCGCAGCGCGTCCCGAGATCTCCCCGTGTATTATACCGGGAGAAAGCGGTCGCCTGCACCGCGTGTCCGCCAATACATTATGCCGTTTAAAAGGGACTTCCGCTCAGCGGCAGTGGCGGTGGCCGGATAAAACGTCGTCGAAGGGGAGAAAAAAATTCGATCAAAAGGCCGCGTGCGCTCACGTCGACGATTATCTTTATTATATATATGTTGGTACACACGAGTAGGTATAGGTATATTGTATAATATTTCGTTCGTTCCGATGCGATTTTAACGAACGAACAAACGGATGCCGGCACGTTTTCCGTAATGTATAATCTATATAATATTGTACATACAGGTATGTAACGCTGCCTACCCTTTAATCTTTTTTTCCCCCGTTACGTTTGACCTGTACACCGCAGTTTATTACGGAAAAATCCGTCTTCGAAGAACTCCGCTTGGTCTGTCGTGATTTGTGTGTGTGTGTGTGTGTGTGTGTGTGTGTGATGATGGGGGGAGGGGCTACAGGTTCAACCGAGTAGTGAGATCTACCTTCAGTTTTAAAATACGCAATATTCGTGCTGTAAAACTTTCATGCACCAATAGACATTATATCATCATTTTATTCTGGATAAATCTGTATTTTTATCTACGAAAACGTGCGTAAAATCAAAAAGGAAATATTATTATAGGTACATACGTGAATATAGTAAATACACAATGGCGTCCGCATTCATTGATCGATATTCAAGGTAGTGGGCAAATACGCATACTAACATTCGAAGTTTTAATTGTATCAATATCATAATGTTCTATTATAGTAAAAAAAAAAAAAACCAAGAGGAGTAGGCAAATGCCCTTAGATGCTCATTTATATGGATGCCAATAGAAATACGTTCAAAAATAAATGAAGTATTCTAATATAATACCTACAATAAAATCTGATACATCTAAATGATAACCAAGCTTTCAAATTTTGAACACATTATATTTGTTATGAATCATGATATAGGTGCCTACATATCATATTTACGTCACAGTTCTCGGATGAACGGAAAAACCACTTAAAATGGAAATTTGAATGTTCTCAAAATCGAAAAGGTCGTATTTTATTTTCCTTTTATAATTTTTTTCTACATCACATTTAGTAGTTTTTACAATACTATTAGTTATTTTAAAATTTACATAAATATACCTAAATAAGACGTCCGCAACTAGTGAAGATAAAAATATAAAATCAAGTGACGTATTAACTTATAACCGTTAATAATTATGAGTCTTATATATCACCATATCAACGATTAGTATTTATTTTAACTATTGTTTAATGTGAAATTAACACCAAGCACTTTGTAGCTTGAAATTTACATACTATACTGTGTATAACACTGACATCAACATGTATAGAAATAACTACAGATTTTTAATTGCGCACGCGTAAATAAACTTCTGTATAAAACGGAAATAAACTGCGATGAACGGACTTCGGACTTCTCTTGGAGATCCGTTTCAAACGGGTTTCAAATCGAATATCGATTGTTATTGTTATTATAATTAGTTAAGTTTTTTTATTTTTCGCTGTAGCAACAAAGAATTATTTATATTGCTAAATTGATAAAACAATTTATTTTTAAACTGTTAAAAAATTTTTTAAAAAAAAATGCTTTATATAAAAGTTCATATAACCCCTATTCCTATAAACCATCGTAACGGTAAAATTATTCAAATGTTATTACAATATTATTATTCAGTTCTACCTAAATTTTTTTTTCCCTATATTTTTTAAACAATGGATTTTTTTTTTTGATTTAGTTATAATAATAGGTAATAAAGATAAAAAAAAAATACTGCCATTTTTTAAATAGGATTACCTATATTTCATTATTATAGGTATAGTAAATTATTTAAATTTTTGGTTGGTTATTAGACTCTGGCATATTTTGGTACCTAATCATTTCAAAGTCTGAGTGTATAGAGTGTATGATGCTATTATTACTTTGTTACTTTTTACAAAGATGTATTTTCCTTTCTCGGAAAACACTTTTGTTGTTAGTTAAAACTCTATCAGCTGTGTCCTATCTTCTATTGATTCCACCAACAACATAATATGGTGTCAAAAGTTATTATAACAATTTTTTTTTAAATTTCTATACACAAAATTATGGATCCCACCAAACTAACTCGTGTGGGGAGGAAACATGGAAATATTATCTATTATAATGACAATATATAAATTATACATAGGTACATTTAAATAGTAATAATCATCTAACTAAACATTGATATAATCATATTTATAAGCGTAATATAAAATGTAGTAGATTCATAATTTAAAGCAATACAGAATCAAACGTGTGTTCTGCTTAAAACAAATAAGTAGTTAAATAGTAGGGCCGTTTAGGTACGTGCAGTAGATAAGTGGAAACGTTTTGTAAGGCGTGGTTATAAAACTTTAAAAATTGATTTTCAAACTTAGCATGATTAGAGAAAATTTGAAAAGATTAAAATACCTAATTTATACAAAACAGATGCAATCAATATGCAGATATTATAGCCTTTTAAAACATGCATAATCAAAATTCGCTTCGAATCGATGTTCATTAGCTTATATTAGTAAGTTTATCGTTAGTTACACGTATAAATTAAATAACTTTATGTTTCCCACTTTCCCAAATATCAACCCATATTAGTGGCCGCTCCCGTCCACTGCAGTAAAAACTCTTTTTTAAAGAAAATTTCTTATACGTTTTTGTTTATTTTGCTCATGAATTCTCTCCATTACAAAATATTATTTTTCATCATTAATTATGTAATTAACAAATTAAATTTTGTATTACTGTTGATTTACTTGTTAGTTTTCGGGGTAAAAGCAGTAGAAAACTATCCATGAAACATGAAGTATTTATGAAAATATTTCCCTTTGAAATTGTTATGAAATATAATAGTATTTGATGAACACGGCTTAAGTCAATCGAGTAGTTTTATGAATAGCGAGGCAAACTTAGTCAATGATGTTTAATGTTCACTTTCGAAAGAGCGAAAAAAAATAGGTTGTCTAGCGTTATTATGATTGACGAGTATATTTTTTTCGATGAATGACACTTCCTTACTCGTGCAGTAGATGTTTATTTAGTTTCGAACATTTATGAATAGCAAAGGTCCTGTGGTCCATACGTGATTGCTATAAATTTTGACGATTTTCAATAAAAATTGACTACAATCATAATTAATAAAGTCATGTCGAAATTATAACGCCCGCAATAGAACGTCACGTCTTAAAATAGGTCACCTAAGTAGTTCTAATATTATATATGAACGATTTATATTATACACATTATTGTAAAGTAAAACAATTTTTATAATATAATGATAATAATAATTATAACTCGTAATTTAAGCAAGTCTGAATATTAACGAGTTAACTAGGTATAATGGTTAAAAGTTAAGTTAATTTTAATTTTATTTACCTTGTCTTCCATTTAATATTTGTTTTTGTTTTAAATGTAGTTTAGAGTTTTTGTATTTAATTTAAATTTTGACACAATATTAAATTTGCAATCTACACTCTATTTAAACATAGACACGTTGAATAAACAATAGTTTTAAATTTTGATTCAATAAATATTAATGTGTGGATTTCCAAGTTTAAAATAATTATAATTTGGTCTTCGTCATGTTTAACATTAATCGTTTTTATGTTCAAAAAATATCTCCAAGTTAGGTTACTAAGGTTTAAGCTTGTATTCACTGTTTTACTTTAGGTTTATCATTTTTATTACACAAAACAAATGAACAATTTACTTAACTTTTTTTAGACTTTAAAATCTTTACATTTAATATTAGCCTTTACATTTTAACTGTTATGTATTAACTTTTTAACTTATTTTTAATTTACTCAACTAAACTGAATTATTTTTATTTATTATTAGATGATTTAAATAATTAGATTTAAGCACTCCTTAATTTGTCGTTTTTGAGAAACCAAAATATATCGTGCAAAATTTAAAGGCACAGGATTAGTATTAAATTTTTTATTTTAAAACTGTCTGCAAATAGAATATTATTGATTACTAAGTTATACGTAATTATTTATTGTGTAATACGATACACAATTATGTTCGGTATTTAATTTTTTTTTTCAGCGTGTACTTAATTTAGTATAAGTTTCCCAGCAGTTACAATTATTTAATAATATTCAGATGAAAAAGACAACTAATTATTATTACGTTAAAAATGTAAAGTTTTCAACTGATATTTCAATATTGTACTGTACGTGATTTTTAAGAGTTTTGTCAATCGCAAGAGTTGTACGAATTTAAAATATTGATGAAAAAGATATACATAATACAATTTTAGAGTTTGTACATTATGAAAATGTAAATTATTTTGGTCGTTATATTATAATTTGTAAAATATTAAAAGTAATTTGAAATATACGATAAAAACTATTTAAAACACTCAAAGAGAAAACTAAAAAAAAGGGTCATTCATAAAATATTATAAAACTTGGTACGCTCCGAATCTAAAATTATATCAAAAAGTATATACATTTTAATATACGAATAAAGGTATTTGTCGTAATTCTTTTAGATTTAGAGCAGAGCGAAGAATATATTGATTTTAAAATGACGTTTTTTTTAATATAATTTGTGTATAACTTTTCTACCAGAAATTTTGCTCTGATTTCCAAGTATAGCATTTTTTCTGAAAGAAAATCTGACTGAGGTGGCACTTTAGGGTAGGAAATCATAAAAATAAGGTAAAATCGGGAAACAACGCAGGAAAAACAGAAAAATTGACTAAAAGTATTATTTGTAAATTATAAATATTTCGGCCGTTTAAAACATGTATAATTCTGAACTCGGTTCAGAATCGTTTTTCGTTATCAAAGATTAACTATTATTATTGGTACATTAAATTCTCCTTTATACCGTACCTTCTCAAGTTCTTACTCATAACATTAGCCCATTCATAATGTGAAGTATGTCTACTTTTTTTTTTTACCTAACCTATAGTTTTATAATTTTAAATTAAATAACTAATAAAAAAGCAATTACTTTAAAAGGTTTTTTTCTGGTTTTAAGTGAAGCGAAGATACTATATTATATTGATTTTACATTTATATGTTTTTTGGTTTTTTCCCTCAAGAATCCCTTATTTTTAGGGCAGTAAATACGCTTAAAAAGTTTTGTCCGTTCATTTTATAGATAGGTAATTTAACACAGATGTTCGTTTTTATAATTTTCCATTTCTATGCCTTAAAAACTTATTTATAAACCGGGTAAGCTTCTGGAAGTTTAATCTGATTATAGCATATCCAGCGCATTTTGCGTATATAAGAAACTCTTCGAAAGACTTCCATTAAATTATAGTAAAAATTTCAGACGATAGCAAAACTAAATCCAAGACTTTTAATTAAGCTCCAAAACCAAACACACCATGATGATATCCATTAAATTTACATTGAGTCACATATCGAAATCAAAATAAAAGTTTACCCGTGCGTGTTAGTTCAAACATATAAATATTAAACAAGTTCGACTGGCTTACTAGCATGGAAATTATTCAAAGAACTTTTAAATTCCCTAAAAACAACATTAATATTTTGAACCTCACCGAAAAAAAAATATTCGACTAGGTCTTTTACGGTAGATCCCAGAAAGGAGCAGGTGTTGTAAATTATCCGCTCTTTAAATCACGCGCCAGGGGCTAAGTCAAAATGGGTCAGAGGGCTTTATCCTCTCCCTTACAATACTTAAAATCTTATTTTACCCTCAAACAAATAGCCATCAATTTCACTTATATTGTAGATACTTACTTCTTGAATTCTCATTTTTTTAATACATTATACTTACTTTTACTAATCATAACAAAGTAATTCCTGGAAATCATAATTTATTGTAGTTTATGAAACAAACTTCGGGTGAATAGATTTTTAGACATTTTGGATACAATAATTAGAAAAGGTTGATTAATATTTTGTTTTACAAGTCTTAAAACAGGCAAAGTTTAAATGCCATTAAAATAAATGCATTAATTATGAACTGCTATACATCTTCTACTTCTTGTTAATAATCCTGAGATTAGTTTGTTGCAGCTCACTATACACTCACTCCCCTTCCCCTCGTTGTAGCTTAGTTTCCTTAGATTCTTGTACTTTCTTCTATTCATGTCCTTTGTGATTTGGGTTATATATTCTGTCTCGGTTTTAAAATATCCTTCGGCCTTCAGTATCTCCTTTAATTATTGTTTTTAGTAAACTTTTATATTATTATGTTGTATCATTCTATTACTTCTGGTTGGAAATACAGAAGTCATTTCAATAGTTACTAATTTTTATTTTTCTTATAAAGTACCATACCTCCAATTCAATTTTTTCAACTGAGCTAACTTCTTCGGTTTCGCCACTAAATTAAAATAAAACTATTTATAGTATTATGTAATACAATTATTGTACAAAATAAAACATACTAACATAAAATTAAGTTTAAAACTATTTGAATTTCAAATCAAATTTTTTAAAGTTTTGTATCAGAGTTATTAATATAATAGCCAAAAAAGTTTAAGCTTATTTTACACTGTCAGATTTGACATTTGGAATAATTATAGTTGCAAATTGTATACAAAACCGTGAAATTATATTAAACGTAGCATTTAGAACAATTTCAAAATAAATATTTGCACTAATAATAATCATACTGATCATTTTCTTTTTTAAATTATTTTATACGCATCTTCTGTTTAAAATGAGTAATATTGATGTGAATATAATATCGATTTTCTGGAGACCAGGATTATCATGTTTAATTTATACCATAACGTAAAGTAGATTGTGCGCATTTTATTATGACGCGTGACAGACGAGTCATTATTTTATTTTTCTATTTATTTATACAGTATTCAAAAATATCTAAAATATTATATTGATCATTCTTCCTTGAAATCCAAAAAAAAAGAAGTGTAGTTAGTCCTTTTTATTCAGAAACGACGCGTATTTTGTATCGGTCATTATATGCAATACGCTTAATCGATAAAAACTAAGTTTCAAACATCACGAAAAAACGAGTTTAATAATAAAAAAATCGAAACTTCCAGTTTCACCTTGCGGTTTTACGATAACATTTACATTGTTTTCAAAATGTTACTTATATTCCGAGAACAGATATCGCGAATTTTAACATTTAAATATCAACTCTTATTTTTAAATTCAAAATTTAAAAATTGAATAATTTTCTATACAATTTTTTTTATGAAATTCATGAGTTATCGCTTCCTTACTACATACGCATATATCATGAAGGTTTCTCGTTAAATATTATTATTTCGAATATAAGTTAAGATTGTTTAAATATATGAGAACCTGTTTGAAAATCAATAGTTGACATTGTATGTGTTCATGGTATAGACACGTCTTACCGTGTGTAAGATAGTTTAAATATTTCATTTTAAAAACATCTTGAGCAGATCATTCAACGGTACTATAAAAAAAAAAATGGTATAATGACGGAAAAAACATCCAAATCAAATTTACTCGTTATTATCGCGTATAATCACTGCAAATTCCCCATCCATAAAACTGTTGATAGACTTGGTATTTTTCGTACGAGCTATTACAGTTTTTACTGCAGTTCGATCAACGTAATTAATGCAAAACATTTGTACACTTATTACAGTATGGCCTAAAAACCATTTTTTACTACCATAACCGATTTACAGTTATAATTAGTTTACGATTTATAATATTTGCATTTCACACTTTATGTGATCATCTCGGGTGACCGTCATATTATATAATATCAGACATCAGTATATTGTCATCTTATATCGGACTTATATTTGTTCATCTTTTTTTTCGCCATAGATGTAGTTCGTCGTTTATTAATTTCGTCAATTGTAAATCGCAATTTGTTGAACGATCATAATTTTGGACTCCCTTCTAAACGGGTAAGTGACACACTGCTGCACCGTTCACGGTCTATACGCCCGCAGCTCTGCAGGGGCCCAAAAAAACAGTACACAGCGGGTCTATATGCATGTATGTTTTTTCCGACACGGGTTTTTTTTTTTTTTTTTATATTATTATTACTTTTCTCTTTTTGTGACGTCTATTGCTGTTCGGCATTCGTGTTTTCAATTTTATTTTTTTTCCGTATGCGGGGTACATCTCGCGTTATTTGTCTCGATAACGGAGTCGGGACGTGTAAATACACCCGGACGGTCACCCATCTGAACACTAATACAACAACCCCGTCGTCACTCTCGGTCCGACTGTTTTACAATTGAAAACAATATATGGTATATTATACGATTTAGCGCCGAGTTTTCAATAATATTTCTGTAAAATATATTATTTATATTTAAATTTAAATAAACGCATAAATTAAATAACTATGCACGGTCACGAACGGATGCTATATTCACCTACCCTTTTTTTTTAGCAATTGTTTTTTTAGGCTAATATTAAAATAACACTTCTGGAATCTGCAGACAAAAAATATATACACATAAATATACCATAATATCGTCTGGTACTATTTGCTTTTGATTAATTTCCATCTTGGTCTTATATAATAGTATACTGTGCGTCAGAATCTAAATACAACAGCTGTATACTCGCAAAAAAAAAAAAAATTAATATATTTTATTTTATTTTTTTTTAACTATGTATATAGGTATATAGTAATCTCTCGGAGTTAAGCGTTCAATTCGACAATACATCATGAAACATTGATCCACCTGTCTTACTGTTATTTCATATTCTTTCACTGTTTGGTATTATAATATACGTATATACTTTTTTATTTTATTTCTCCGCAAGCCATAAATCCTTTTTTAAAACTTTTTTTTCAACCCGAGATGATTAAAAAAAATAAAAAAACAAAAACAAAATTATTACACGAGAGAACGTCTGTGCACGAGTGTCTTTTTTCATATTATTATTATCTCACCTAAATGTCTGGTATAGGAAAAAACTTTGCTACATAAATTATTATTATTATTATACACGCCAGACGAATATAAGTATTTGACGCATAATATAGCCAACCTAGTATAAAATTATTGTACATTAAATCATGATAAATCGAGTTAAAAATATTTACGAACGATATTGCATTAAATTATTATAAAATACGATTATTATTTTACTGCAATTAAAATATTATTGTAGATGTATGTGTTTTTAAAAGACCGTGAAGTTAGCGGACGGACATTGGGCACTCATTTTTTTTCTAGTACTAATATTTAGTGCTGAATTAGTGTTGGGTGAACTGTAATATTTTTTAAAATTATTGCTCTGTCTAGAAAAAAGTTACACGGGGGCTTATCTTCCGTCCGCTCCGTGGAGTTAGCGGACACCAAAATCCGCTGTATTGTCAACATTTAGTGCTGAATTAGTGCTGGCAAACAGTATCAATTGTAAAATGAGTGCTCAATTTTCCAATGATATATTGCATTTTTCGATATTTTCCACATTGTGGGCGCAGTGCATTTTTTAAACTAGTGAATATATGTTGTCGCCTAGTTGATTGTATTTTTAAAGACTGTGTGACATACAATAATAAATTATCATAAGAAGAATTTATTAATTATGTAGAAAAATAATTAAATAAATATGAGCAATAATAAACAATATAAACAACTAAAACTAATTGATTACCTGATCATATTTAGTTTTTCGATTACTATTTTAAATTTAGATTCATTAATGTTGAGACAATTGTATAGAAATGACAATATCTAGAAGAAACGTGTTTTTTTTTTAAAAAAATCTCCATCGGAGATGCTGTTATACTAATGTATAATTTAAAATATAATATACATTGTTAGTTATTGCCGTAAAATAAGGATACCTTGCCAAGGTAGTTTTATTACAGATCGAACAACTTGATTATCAAAAATTGATTGCTGACGAGTATAGAAATAAAATGGCCTTTATAACTCATAATGTGGAACCAATCAGAATAGTTTTTGTAAATCAACAATTTATCATTGAGTAAATAATAAACAAAGGGAAAAGAAAGCAATAATTATTGTGATATTCATATCTTTATTGATAAAAGATTTATAATCTTATATTTATTTTCTAAAATCAATGTTTAAATTAATCATTAGCTTTATCCTTCATCTATAAAACAGTGCAACTGGTTGGTGTACAGTTTTTATTTTGTAAAAAACACAATTAAAGATAATATGCTGGTTATCAGTATTTGGAAAGAACGCGTTCTATTTTACGTGAACAAGTCATGAACACGAACGGCTTTTTTCATTAATTTTACGTTAATATGATAAAAAAACCAATAGTAATAAATATTAATATCAATAACACCCATACAGTCATATTCTATTCCAAATTTCCAAATAATTAATAAGTAATAAGTTTGGAGAAACTGAAGACGAAATCACGTCGTAGTTTGCGCACGTTACGTTCACTGTCAGCAATGATATCTATAGATTTTTTAGTAACACTGAACGTGTAATGAATGAGTTCTTTTTTCAAAGAACGTGAACGCGTTCATTATTTAGTGAACGTTCCAATAACACTTCTGGTAACATAGCGAGCTATGATAAGAACTTATAATTTGGTTCCCGAAGACGTGTCTTCCTTAAACTGTTGATAAGAAAAGACAACTTGCGCTCATAACGGACTAAGATATCTTAGGGTTCGTGAATATCATTTATTAGTCATAGATAATATATACATAAATGGGACATACCATGTATTCAAATGTGATTGAAGCGCATACTGGGATTTGAAAATTACATAGTTTGCCAGCACTAATTCAGCGCTTAATTTTGGTACTACGGAAGGATATTGGTGCTTGTACTGCGTCCGCTAACTTCACATAGTGAACGGAAGATAAGGTCCCGAATACATTTTTCCTGGACAGAGCACTAATTTTAAAAATATTCGCCAGCACTAATTTAGCAATATTGATACTAGAAAGAAAATTAGTGCTCAGTGTCCTTCCGCCATATAAAGGCTATGTAAAAAGAAACGTCTATCTATAAGATTTCTAACGTGTCGTTTGCTCGCAATGGTAATATTGCATGTTTCTTCCTCTCATTTTCATTTTCATCTGAGTTGATTGTTGCAGATCTCCACTCCTCACTGTCTATTAACTTATTAAATCCTTTAAATCCTTGTGACGGTTTTATCTTTATCCATATCTATCAAAATTTGTTTTATTTTTTATGCATTACATCTTTGTGCTGTTCAGTATGTTTCCTACTGGTTTGTCACGGTTTCTGTCCGTTGGATATTATAATCATTTTTCGATGTATAGCATCACATCCCTATAATTTTCTTTTTTTTTCATACCGATTGCCAAAATTCTCGCAGCAATACACCGTACATACTATATACTTTCACGAACTTTGTAGTTCCTGTTTAGTCCGTTCGGTTTTTGTTGTGTTATTATACAATACAGTAAAATCTATAATAATATTATTATACCGCGTAACCACGAATCGATCGTTTTTATTATTATTATATTATTTTAATTTCAACGGAAATAGTAGGAGGGAAACGCAGTAATAACAACACGTTTGTAATAAAATACACATCATATTTCGTTGTATAAGGCCTTTGTATTATACTGCAGGCAGTAGAAAAACATTGTTATAGGGACTATATTAATATTATTATAGTTTCGGAGGGACTTTTTGTCTCGTTCAGCCTTCCAAACACTGTCCTCCCATTACGTATATTATTATAATATAATGTTTGATTTACAAGGAATGTAAATATATTTTCTATATTATACACACGAAAAATTATAAAAGTTTCTTCTTGTGCAGTTTCAAAGAAAAGAAAAAAAAACCATAGATAACGTATCGACCCTCGCTGCACTGTACTCGCCGCCGTGGCCGTATTAAATCTGCCTCTCTCTCGAATATTCGCATGATTATCATTAAAGCTCTTCCGGGCTCGCTCAGAAAATACACGGATAAAATATTATTCATCTCGGGTCGATGTTTCTGGAAAAAAAAAAAATAAATAAATAAATAAATAAATAAGAGAGGCTTGTCGCGGTTATTATTACTATCGTTTTATATCCTCTATATTATTATGTACGGCGATGCGGAGACTCCTTGTATTACGTAAATATAGACGGCGGCAGCGACGGCGAGCAAAAACTTGAAATATGACGTAATTTTAAAAAGCCACCGGGTCCCAATTCGCAGAGGGCTGTATTATATAGTATACAAGGTGTATCTTATATTGTTATAGTAACGCGACACCGAATTGCGTCGTCAGTCCGTCAACTCGAAGGGTTTATAATTACGTATTGTTATTATTATTAATGCTGTACAGCCATTATATACAGGATAAAATATATTTTTAAATATCCCGCTCGATATACCGTGACATAATAATAAACGAACCTATATACGTTACACAAATCAGCACGATAAAAAAATCTAATATATGAGTATATATACAATGCGTTTACGCTAAGAAGTACCACTAAATATTTCAGCTATATGACCTAGTATTGAAATGGAATCTTCGGGGAATGACAGAGTACCCAAATACACATTTCCAGACGAATTTCAAATTTTTAACCCTTTTGGTACGCGCATGCGTTTTTTTGTAAACGGTAATATTATTTTTTTTCTACAGATTCGAATAGAATATTTTTTTTTTAAAGTTTTCTTCTAATTACAAAATTGACAAAGTTATAGTATGTTGATATTTAATATTTACGAATGATCTGTAATTGACGAAATTTTAACTAGGTTCAACTTTTATACTAGAATATCGAAATGATGATCTCTCCGATATTGTGAAATATCTGTTTGTAGATAGATAAGATACAAATAAATACTTCAGTTTTTTTGATGGGGACATTTAAAAAATATTGTATATCTTCCTAATAATGTCCAAGATTTAAAAAAAAATGACGAGTAGCTTGTAGTAATAATTTGAGAGAATACCAAATAAACGCTGCCGCGTTAAGAGAATTTTTAAACCGTTTGGAATCATGTTTGGAACACCAAGGTATAAACTTTGAACCATTTATTTGATAAAACTATTATAACAAATAAATAAATCTTAATATCAAACTCATAGTGTGTACATTTTTATAATTTTCATTACCTTCGATTTATTTTGAAAGAATAAATGAAATAAATAAGAGTAAATTACGAAAACAAAATTGTTTATTTGGGTCTTATATCTATCTACAAACAGGTATTTCAAGTATCGGAGATATAATTTCGATGTTCGAGTATTAAGTTGAATATAGTTAAAATTTCGTCAATAACATATTAATCGTAAATATTAAATTTTAACATACTATAACTTTGCCAATTTTGTAATTAGAAAAAAACTTTTTGTACAAAGATTGTTTTAAAAAAAATACTCTATCTGAATCTGTAGAAAAAAATTAAGTTGTATTGCGCATTCGTGTACCAAAAGAGTTAAAAGTTTTGAAATTTGTCTGAAAATGTGTATTTGGGTACTCCCTATCATTCCCCGAAAATTCCATTTCAATATTAGGTAGTAGTACCTCTTAGCGTGAACGCATTGTTTATATATATGTGACTTTTATCAATTCGATAGTAATAGTAAAATACCACGTGGTATAATATGCGTGATAAGCGTGACGTCATCACGATTATAAAAAAACAGGATAGAAGAGATCGGTGTGTGTATATATATATATATATATACATAATTTGTTTGAGATTAGAACACTTGATGTGTAGTTCACTAAACCGTCAAGCACTTCGATATGTCGCTGTTTTACATCTATTTAAATGGGTACAAATAAATCAAACAAAATGCATTTTTTAATTTTTTTTTATAAACATTGTTTTCTGAAAATGTTTAATGTTTTATACATTTTTCTAATAAAAATTAAATTAGTTTTCTTTTGATTTATATCCATTTAAATATTATATGCACATGCAGCGGCGCGTAATTATTTGCTCAACTAGCGATCCGCGGGGGGAGGTTCGAAGCCCTTGATCCTTTCCCTGTAAATACGTATACGAGTAGTCACTGGCTTACGCGAGCCGGCATAAGTATCTAAATTTCACTCGGATGATGGATGGTAAACATTCTTTATTACGTGGGGGTGGGTTTGCGCAATGGGAACGAGGCGGTCGAAAGAATATATTTTCCGGATCAACGACGAAATAGGAACCAGGGCCGTAGCGCATCACGTAGGTATTGTCCTCAGATGGTGGGTACATAAATTATTATTTTTTATGAAAAGTTGTTTTCTTTATTATGTATACCTTCATACCTGCTTTTCGGCTACGTAGATACGCGTATTTTTGTTTTGTACGCCCTCGTAATAGTAACGATTAAGTTATACATTATACATGTATATGTAGTTATACATGATGATCGATCGAGGATATAAACGCGCGATGGCTATTTATTTAAACGAATTTAAACGGGCTTATTTATAATGTTATTACGGTCGACTATGGTTTAATCCGGTGTTATATAATAATATATTATGTATTCCGATTAATACGTGAGTAAATGAAAACTGGAGTATCGGACCACTAGTTGACACGTCCTGATGGCTACAAAAATAAAAAAACATCCTAGGATAATGGGGACGGGTGCAGCCACTGTTATAGATAGTTTAATGTATACCTGTAAGCAATGATAAACCATTACTTACGAAAAAACGATTCCGAGCGGAGCTCAGTTGATAGTGATAATTTATCAACAATATGAATGTCATTTTATAGTAAAATAATTAAATAAGATTTATATTTTTTCTTTAATAATATTTGTATAATGTTGTACTAATTTTTCTAGTTTTTCTACATTTTTCCTGGTTTTCCCATGTTTTATCCTCTTTTTTCTCATTTGCTGGGAAAACTCTTAAAATTAAAAAATGATCTCTTTAAAGTGCCTTTCTAGTGAAATTTGTTTTTAGAAACATCGCTATGATTAAAAGTTGGAGCAAAATTACTGATTGAAAAATTGTACACAGGCAAAAAAAATTAATATTTTAGTAATATATTTTGTATATTTTCGCGTTTTTTTCAATTTTTAAAATTTGATGAAAAAACTCTTGAGTAAAACGAAAAATGACATTCCTGAAGTACCTCCCTATACCGATTTTCTATCAGAAAATGTGCTACACTAAAAAATCCGAGCAAGTCTTCTGGTAAAAAATTTATTTACAGATAAAAAGAAATAAAACCATCTTTGTAAAACTATAAGCTTCTTCGATTCAATCAGAAACTAAAAATCGAAAGTAATGAAAATACATTTTCTCGTTTTTTCTTAGTTTCCAATTTTCTCAATTATTATAAAAACTGCTTAGCAAACCAAAAAATTAACTCCCTGGAGTACCAACTAGATAAAATGTCCTCAAAAAAGATCCTACACTTGATAGATCGGAGTAATATTTCTGGTGCTATTTGTGAAAACCGTATAAAAAAAAAAATAATGAAAAAATAAACATTGTAAAACCATTATATTCCTCGTTTGGCTCAGAATTTAAAAAATTATCTCGTTCGTTATCTTCGTTTTTCGTTTAAATAATCTGTCTTCGTCTATAAATATTGAAATTTATATTAATTATTTGTCTTTAACTCTACTACTGAGATTCTATATAGATGAATACGTATTTATATTTAACTTTGCTCGGTCGTACAATTCTCGGCATGACGTTCAGCCTGCAGCCTATATTGCGGGTACACCATTATATTTATAGAGGTATCCTCTATATTCCCGGTCTCTAAAACAATTAACCCGGATAAATTATTTGTTTTTCGAAGATTTCGATAATCGATCGGATAATAATTAATTCGTCGTGGTTGGTTTTTCAAGTACTTATACCTACGCAATCTCTAGCGGCCGCGTATTGTTTAATGTAAGAAATACGCTTTAAGTGGCCAAAATTAATGGCGGATATTGTTTTATATATTTGATGATTATAAATTAATAACGTTTCCTTTATCTTAATTTTCAGTATTTGCGAGTACAAAAATACGTATAATGCTATTTAAAAATAATACATTAGAGTTCAATCGGTGTGAATTGATTTGTTTCTTTATTTGGTTATATATTGTATTTTTTATCACAAAATCCGGCTATGAGATTTTCTCGAAAGTTGAAATTTAAGGGGTATTAGACATCATAATAAGTACATAAATTTATTGTTCGCTTTTTCCAGAAAAATCGGTGAAACAGGTTCTCGAATATAATTACATAATTATTCTTAAAATAAAAACAATTATTTAATTTGTTTTTAATGTTTAGGTTTTTTTTGTTTCATAATGAAAAATTAAACTTTGTTTGCTTTGCACGATTGTGTATTATTATTGGAGAGCTATAGGATTTGACTAGTACTAAACTACAAATTCGGATCGATTTGATTCTGGATTATCGATCCGGATTGAAACAACCGCTACAATCTGTTTAATCCAGATTGAAAGCACCAATCCGGATTTTGAAATTACGAATACGAAATATGACGATTTAAAATAGGTGGTTTATTTTTAAACTCTTCGTGTATTGTATTTATTATTTACCTGTATTAGTATAATTAATAAATTTAATTTAAATTACACGTATTTTGTAATTACAATGGTGTATTGTATTTCTAAAATAAGCTCTATTGTAATCATTAGAAATGTGCATCAAATGTTGAAAAACGTAATGCTCCCGGGGACAAGCTAATATTCCAAGTAGTGGTTTTAAGTGAAAATATTCAAACTTTTTTTAGCAAACTATTTTGTAATTGTTTAATTGTTTCCAGCCTCTCCGTCAATACCTTTTCCAGAAACTTGTACTTACAAATTTCTTTAGATTATGGAGATTATTTTTTGATTTTCAGCTTATAAATTTGAACACAGTCGGGTTTTTTGTTTTTAGTACCTAGGTTTAAACCAATTAATAGGTTGAATCCAAATCAGGATTATGTAATTTTAATCCGGATTCCCAATTAGTCAAAGTATTGCTCAACGCTAGATTTGACAACATGATTTACATGGCTCCTAAAACAAATTTTCTATTTGAATGGTATAGTATATAGAATATATGATGATATAGTTAATCTTTATTATTTTTTTTTTTACTTTTATCGATCTATCGCTGTTCCGGCCTTTTAGAAACATTTTTGCACTTAGAACTATGTAAGAGATTCAAAAAACTTATTTATTTCTTGAAAAATCATATTTTTATTTTTCTAAGCGACGTTTTAGTTTTTATATTTTATTAAACTGCACCCGAGTAAATATCAATGGTAACTACAGGTATCATCACAAAACAAAAGTATTTTACGCGAGCATTAATTTTTTATTTTGATAAAATTTAGAAGGACTATGAAAATGACATAAAAAAACCGATTGTTTATTAATTTATAACATAAGACTATAATGTGTAAATATAAATAGTAGATACCTATGTTGGGACTAGAAGATGGTTTTAATCTCGACAGTCAACTTTTTTTTTCCATGAAAGACGTTTGAATTTCCGCTACAGAAATCCCGATAGGGTCAAAATATCGACAATACCGAAATCCAAACAGTTAGAATTCTGACCCATAATATCGCCTAATTCATTTTGTATTTTGCAGTGCACGTTCACAATATTTAATATCTTAATACTACTTGAGTAAAAATGCCTCTATATCAGAATAAGGGCCACTCAGTGAAATTTTGGCATCATTCTTACTAGCGGATTTGTTGGAATTTGATCCTGTAGGGATTTAAAAATTGTCCGAATTTTAGCCATTGGGATTTTTTACCCTATCAGAATATTGAATTGTCAGGATTTGAATCTAGACCCTTCAGAACCAATGAATCATGATATTATGTTATAAAACTAAAACTTTTCGAAGGTCCTACGTGGCTAATAAACTCAATGTTATACGAAAAACAGCAGTGTGATTCGGGACGTCCCTATATTATTATGATGACGTATCGATTGGGAAATCTTAGTCCCGGTACGGCGTGAGTGAATGAAAACTGTAGGGTGATGCTGCTCGTTAATTAAGAAATTTCAGTTGTGTACACGGTTACCAATTTAATTAAACACCAAAGGCGTGTGGTAATTTTGTAGTAAAACAACGTACACCTATATATATATATTTTTTTTTTATTAACTATATTAATGACATTTTCATAGAGTTTCGGTTGATATGTAGATTTCTGATTAATTTTATTTATTTAAAAAATGATTAGAAATTTCCAATTTTTTTTCTATAAAATTGTTCTTTATAGTTTTTATAAAATACTTTTTTAGTTAGGCAATTTTGTCATGCAGCATGTGAAACGTCGCAGAAAATTTGTTTGACGGTACTTTGTTTAACACATTTATCAAACTCTTGGGCAGTTCACCCCTTAAGTTGGTTGATTTTCGGGTCAACTTGACAATGTTAACAAGGAAAAAAAATATGACTTATACTAACACTTTATTCTGTGCAGAATGGTTTATTGGTTTGCGTTGATTTATTGATACATAATTACAGTTTATAAACTAAAATACTATGTGTGTTCTACCTGTTCACCTATAATAGTGGCTTATCTGGGAACAGTACCAATAATAAAATTTTAAAAATATTTTCGATAAGTCGATAGTACTTTAATGTAACCGTTGACGTTTGAAAAAAACCAATATTTTTTTGGGTGAATTATCGTCCGGAAGATACGGTAGATTTTTATCGCGTGTATCTATATGTATGATATTTGTTATAAAAAGAAAGGACGCTATAAAATAAAGGACTGTATTATTACACGCGTACCTATACGCATTTCAGTCGGGCGTCCCTTGAAACGAGCGAATTTTTTTCTCATCCAAACAACACGGTGTTTCGGACGTTTTCGAAGGAGGGGATATTTTTTGTTGTTTTTTAATTGTAATTTTAACTCGTGTTCCCTCGTACGACTCTCCTCGTATAATAATATAATGTACAATATAGGGTGGCGCGGTTTTGTACTATATACAGTATGTATACGGTTTATGTTTAGAGGGCGAGGGGGTGCACGGGGACGGGTTTTGTACGCGCGTATGGTAAACGTTCACATCCGCCCGCGTTTATTATTGATAATGATACGGCGGCGGGGCTTAACGGCGCGTGCTTAACGGACCGTTAAAACCGAAGGTCCGAAAACGGTGAACCGAAACGGTGGGCTGGCCGGTGAGCGGGAGGACGGGCGGGCGGATGAAAAGGTTAATGACGTCACGACCTTGCAGCGCGTGCAGCTTTATATTATTATAATATAAAAAGCAGCCGCTATAAAATAATATATATATATATACGAGTATATGACCCGACGGGGTGTATTATTCATTCGCGTTTATATACCGGGTGATTTTTGATTATCGCGATTTGACGATTTTCTCTAAAAGTTTTAAGTAAAAATATAAAGGTACGTTTAATTTCTCGTTTTTTATTTTCAAGCACCTAAACGGAACGTAGTTAACTATTGATTTTCGAATGGTGGCAATCGTCAACCTCTCCCCTTCTTCAACACAGATTCGACAGAAAATATATTTATCCAGACACTTTTATATGCGTAACACGCCATAATTACGCAGGTTGACCGTTCACAAGTTATAGCAGTTATTTAAAGTTTAAACCGGAGGAGTATCGAGTATAGGATAATAATGCATTATGTATATTCATTATTAAACAATAAACCCTGGTCATCGTGGGTTTTCAAAAAAAAATTTAAAAAATCAATTTTATTTATGATGTATGGAATAAGGATAAAATTACAAAAAAAAAAAATATAGGTTAAATGTAGATAAATAATACCATTAAATGGTTTTGCTCGTATACCTAACCTAACCGAATCTAACCAAAATCAATTTTACTTAGTCTTGGTTAGGTTAGGGTAAGTTAGGTTTTATATACCAAAATACGTGATCAGCTTGCATTCAGGTACAAATAGGCTGATTATGGGGAAAGGAGTGTCTATATTATTCCGAAAAATTGTATACCCAATTTACTGTGTTAAAAAAAAAAATAATCTTCATTTTTCTGAATTATTGCCGAAATATTTGAATCATCCTTATATATTATGGGATTGAGGAACCACCGCGTTCCCATCTGTAAGTATTATCGGAATTTTCATTTTTGTTTTTCTCGTTCTTGCTCTTTTTTTTTTTTTACCGTTAATCGCGTTCTGACGGTTTTCCCCCGGTCACTTCCTCGTCCCTTGGTTGAGTTTTACTTCCTGTGCTGAAATTCTAGGACGCTTTTTTTTTTTGCTTTTTATCTACAAACCACAGACCAAAAAGAGTAAACACGTGCAATGTACGTGAGACTCGAAGCTCTCTGCGATAACGTCACGAAACCAATGTCGGCGGTAGTCTGTCGATAAATTTTAAAGGATATTACCACGAAAATATCGTTACCACTATATCGAATTTCTCACCATCTTAATTTTTTGTTTAACATTATGTATAATATATATACATACATGAAATAGGGTTTTTTTTCGATAGAATAAGAATCTACGTAAAGCGATAATGTCACGAAATCACTAATTTAAAATAAGTAATCAATAAGCAGATTAAGTTAGAGGGGGATGGGCTCATATGTCTGTCTCACAGTTTTTCGCATTCCAGGAGAAAAACAGAGTCCACTAAAAAAATAAAAACTAAAAAATCTGACAAAAATAAACTACGAAATTGGTAAAACAACATAAAACCAACAAAAAAATTCTAAGTATTTCGTAATTCCTCGAAAAAAAATACCTCTCTAGACAGTGGCATAGCGCGCATATAAGTAATGTAATATAACACTTACACTTTCAGTTATAAAATGTTGTTATAGGCATATTTTTAAATAAATAATTTAAGCCGTGATCAAGTTTTAATGATGTAAAATTATATATTACATTTTGGAATTTTGGAATAGTACAAGGAGATTGGCATATAAGTAACTTTCAAATGTGTTACTCGGCTAACATTATCGTGATTCTATTTACTATGCTGTCAACGGTATAGTACGACCACATACGACACTGCCATATTGGATCTCATTGATTGACACTCATTGACTTAAAACAGTTCTAAATATTATTATTACTCGATAGTGTTTATTTAGGATCTATGGTTAGTTATTTAAATAATTTTTGATAATTTATTGTATTTAATAAACTATGGAAGCTCTATGGAGGTAGTAAAAATAGATGGAGTTATATCTAGGTAGGTATATAATTTTTGGTGATTGCTTACACCATTGATTATATCACGCCATGGCACTGTCCCTAGACCTATTAATACAAAGACATAATATGGCGACGAAATCTGCTACCAGAAACCTGAATCTAAAATGATATTACTTTAATTGTAACGTCACGTGGATACCTACTCGTATATTTTTTTTATTGATATAGTTCACTGGCAGCTAGTTATTGTACCCACCGACTTTTGTGAAATCGGGTTTATGACGACAACATATTATACACACAATGGGCTAACAATCGACAACGAGCGAGCTTGTTAATAGTAAGTGTGTGCATAGTGTATAGGTCTAGTGTCTAGTGTATACAGTGAGAGGGGATGATAACGAATGCATTGATGGCGTTCAAAACGCAAAAATATAGACGACAGTTACACGACATATTAATTTATATAATATTTTATCGAGTCCAACATAGTTACATAAAATCCGTTTTTACAGTAAACGAACACTATATCGTACGCCTATAATGAGCCACGTAGAGAATATGACGTGTGCACTCCGAATGAATGAACTGAAAAAAAAAAGTCGAATAAATAAAGTTACATAAATCATTTATATTTTTCGTTTCATTAGTGATACATTGCAATTAAAAGGCTTGACAAACTTTGCCACACGAATAGGCCACTTCTGTATGTGAAAGGTTTCGAAGATAATTATTATTAATTTATTTACTGAAAGCAACGGCAAACAATTGAATGGCGTTATGCGGAAAGAAATCATTCAACAATATCGTGAAAAACATTGAAATTAATATTACTACTATAATAAATTATGTAAATTATTAGTAAATAATACAGATATTCAACAAGTTTATTAAATACCTATATTATAGTTAAATCTAAAACTCATATCTAAAACCTCAATTATATTTAAATAGAACATATTTTGTGTTATGACTACATCTTCAGCATAACGTCATTCAATTATAATCGAAAAACAATTTGAGACAGAGCTCGGTAAAATGGTAAGGTTAGGTTAGGTTAGGTAAGGTAAGGCCAATTAACATTTTGCCCTGGAGAATGAAAGTTGAAATCACTTTTTGGTATTTTTTTTATAATTTGACCTATGCAATCTTTTTATTTATTTTTATTAGTATGAATGGTAAACCTAAGTATTTGCATTTTAAAAATTATTGTATGCAGTGTATGCGTATAATAGAGCATGTATTTTCAATATTTAATTTGCTTGTATCTACTAAAAAAAATATAAAATTGATGTTAATTTCTTATTCCCCGAGACTAATGATATAACATTAGTCAATTTTTTTCACTTATTGTAGCCATACTGAGAAATTAATAACAAAAAAACCGGTTTTTTCAATTTTTTTTTTTTAGAAAAACCGTTGGGAATTTAAAAAATGTTTTCAAACAATGTACTATTGGGCACAAATATCTATAGTATTATTGTTAGTTAAAAACGTCGTATTAAGATCCACAAATACGTTCCCTTTACTGAAGGCTTTAGAACGGAACTTATAAGCTTTTTAAATTATACTATTTATTATCCTTTATGTCTATTCTGCAGCACTTATGATGACGCGCGACGTCTAGAAGTAATCGTAGGTAAATGTTTAGTAAATGTTTCACTACAAGAACGTACCTATTCTTACCTACTTGTCCGTATTAATTATAAGTGATTTTTCTATTTGAATAGGGTACTTAAATTAGCATTTAACAGTAGACAGTAAAAACAAATCCTTACGTATAATTGTTTATGTATGATTTCTTTTATAGAAATTATTTTTGCATTAAAACCTCCGAGAATTTTAAAAGTCGTATGCATTCTAATGATATTTATTATTATGGCCATCGTATAACATTTTTAAGGGGAAAAATAAGATTATATTATATGAAGGAGTATAAAATCAATTCCAGATTATTTCATATATTATTATAAATCTATGCAAATATTATTGAAGATTATTATTGTTTTTTCATAAATTTGAAAATGTCAATTAAAATTCAGGATTTTAAATATAGGAACTCAGTTTAACGTCAACTCAAAAATGTTTATATTATAATTAGTCGAAAATATAAAATAAGTAAAAATAGAAATATATATATATATTAACTAGTTCGCATTCAGGAAATACTAATTTTTTTAATCTAAAATATGAAAATTAAAAAGAGTTCTAATCATTATGAATACAATATGATGTTTATTCTACCTAAGTTATTTACATTCTATGAACGGGTTGTACAGTAATGTTGATATTTTTAAAACGGAATACTATTCAACAATTATCTATATTATTGCTTTAATTTTAATTATTAAAAAACTGTAAATGAAAAAAAAAAATTATATTTCTAGTTTTTAACGGTGGATATAATTAAATTTTAGCGCTAGGATCTGATTCATTAAAATTCTATAACTTTGGCTATTGTGTGTTTGGACAAATAATAATTATTATTGTATTCATAAACATTGAGTGCATTCCATTTTTTTTTGTTTTTGTTAATTTATTCATAACGAAACAATTAAATTTTAAAAGCTCTGCAGTTGGTGTAGTTTCAAAAAAAAAACATTTAAAATGTACCTTTTAAATACAAATTGTTTGGCGTTCTTGATCATATTAAAAACATGTGGTCAAGTGGCTGCATTATTACAGTATCGTTGCTAATAATTGCTTGCGTCAAAAGTTTAATTACTTACTTTAATATTAAACTAGACGATTTTCTATTTATGACTTCGACGACGAAAAGGTTGTAAGACACTTATTGTACATAGAATATATGATGACCAAGGAAATTGTGTGAAATTTTAGCTGATGGTTATAACAATGTATATATAGTAACCTAACTTAAAGATTATAGATACTTACTTGATATTGTATTGTATTATATTATATTATTATACATTATAGTTATTTAAACTTAAAAGTTTAAATTGAATGTATCTATATGTATGTGTAATATATCAAGTGATTTTCTCGGAGTATTAACGAAAATATGATTTGAAATTTTTTTCAATAGTGTGACAATTAATAATATATTAAGTGGTAATATTTACCTCTATTCCTTGTACATACAATTAGTATTAACTTTGGATTTTTAAACTTATTATTTCAACAAATTTTTATTTAAAACTAATATTGAATGTGGGATTATAAATTATAAAAGTATATACAATTCAGACCGGTGAAGTTGGGAAGGGCAATACATTTCACACATTTTTTCCCGAAAAAATATTATATTTGGTAGTGAATAAAAATTATAGAATTTCCATATTTCCTTCAGCAGTTCAATGTAATAATATTATACTAAGTGTATTGTATAGTATTGTTTATTTTAAAAATATTATACATTATTATTATGATTTGAACATTTAAAAAAGTTTAATCTGATGAAATATGTCCATTATGAATATTGTTGGGTACAGTATACAATATCGTATATAATACTATTATAAATTATAATTATTCAAACTTAAAAGTTAAAATTGTGGCAAGTTGTGTTGAATAATTTGTTTGTTTTCATGGTGAGTATAGACAATATCCGCATAGGTTTCTTACATTTTGTTTTTTGTTTATTTTCTTTTCATGCGAGGTCTTTTTGTGGCTCCAAAATTTAACTTCAGCTACAGCAATTTCTATACAGTATAACAATTTAACTTAATTTCTATACATATGTATAATATGTATAATATAAATTTAATACAATTTTTCTAAGTTAAACTAATCATTAATAAGTGAATTAAATTATAAAGTTGTACAATTATCATTATTCAATTATAATGCATAGTCAAACGGACGTGTTGTGTAGTTACATGTTTTGAACTTTTCAATGACTGCTTTCATTTTCTTAAATTGTGATATATTTCTAACTGACCAATTACTCATTATGCTGTCGCGTTAACGACTACATATACGGATGATACACCATTATTACAATTCCACTCGACAAAATCCATCGCATGTTACTACCAAATATATTTGTGTACGAAAATCATTTCATAATGAATCGTCAAAAGTCACCAAATTTGAATTGGTAGCTGATATTTCATGTGCACCCCAGGTTGTATTGGCTGCACAGGTAAAACCGCTTGTGAAGAAGCCCAATCGTCTATTAGAAAGATGATAAATATTAGTGTATAGATGCCTGTAGTTATATTATGTTACATCATTAAGATGAAATCAATTTAATATTACATGTATATATGGTCGAATGATCAAAGGTTTAGATTAAGTAATAACGATGCGTCTTACTCGCCTAAAACCCGCTACGGTAAAAACTTTATTTAAAACTATTTTTTTCAAAATGCCTACCCATATAAGTAGGTAAGGACTGAAAGGGTTTGAAAGTTTGACATAATATAGATATGATGATTTTGAGAGCATCTTTTGAAACATTATATTGACCTGAGAAACGGAATGCGATTAAAATACAAATATTTTTATCAGAATGCCAGTAACGCAGTTATTTTTAGTATTAATTATACGATATTGTTACTTTGGATTATATAATTCTGTTAGTTTTCCACCAGCTTTTACTTACCTGTATAGTATGCACACTTAATTAAAAACAATTGTGTTTAATGAGAATTTCGTAAGTACTGTTTATAAAGTAATATCATGCGAAGATTGCAATAGTATTATTTAATAAAAGGAACAATATTGTAGTAAATTGTTATTTAAACAAAAATATAATAACAATACGAATAAAATACGTTCAAATTTTTATTTTAAAAATATGTACGTAGATAATTAGCATTCAGCATGCACAATGCACATACCTTTCTTATTTCAAATACCATCGTATATATAATATTATAATGTTTTTGAAGACTACTACGTAACTTTGAATATTATTTTAATGAATGAATTAAATTTTTACCTACATAAATTTATTTCATGAATAAAGATTGAAATTAAGTTAAACTAACTTGTACATATAAAAGAAAAAAAATGCTTAGATATTTAATATTCTTTTGATTTTATAATATGATTTAAATTAAAATATTATTATTTTTCCGCAACAGATAATAATAAAACACGAAATGCATTATACATTTATATTTTAAAATCATTTAACACCTAACCATAATATGAGCAACGATGCTGTCGATTTCAAAAAAGTTGATTTGCTCCCAAATAGGCCACTGTTGTACGTGGATAGTTGGGAAGGAAAAAGTACAGGATAATTTAGTTTGTATACTATGTGTGCCGATAAATTATCGTAAGTGAATAAACGGTTCTGAGCGGAGTAGTATATTGGTCGTGTATTTTTCCTTGTTATCAAAATAATTCAGAAATCAATACAAATGAAACAATAAGAAAAAAGATTTAAGGGATGAATTGTTGTAAACAAATAAATATTTAAAATAAAAAAAAATCACCTGTCGGTTTTCATATTTTGAGGTTTACTTTGTGAACAAATTAGAACATATTTGGCTTAACCAAAATAGTTTTAAAAAAAAACAATCAACTTTTTGTATAAAGTATTGGACATTTCGAAAAATGTTTTAAATAAATTACCATCGAGCGATAAAAATCAACTTCTTAACGCCATACAAAAATAATCGGAATATTTTAGTAAGCTTTATCCGAGGAAAAAAAACCACATCTTAATGAAACTAATAGATTTTTTGTTATGTTCACAGTCTAAAATTTATCACCCGTGTATAGTGTATTCTCTTGAGGATTAGACGACATTGTTAAATACAAACAATATAGAATACGTTTAATTTCGCCTGTACATACAAAATAACTATATGAATCTAAAAAATGTATAAAAGTTCTATGTAATAACTATTATACAGATGATGCAGGTCTTTGTGAAAACTCTTTAGACGTTTATTTTCGTAAATTCTAGATGATCAATTTCCATCTACCCATTGAGCGCGCGGAACATTTTCCATTTGCATCAATGTTCAACTGACCGTGAGCTAAAACGGCTTATGTAAGGTTTTTACACTGTGATACTATACATCGATTTTTACTATTTTATACTCACAATATTATTTTGTTCTTTTGTTTTGTAAAAACCCACTTCACCAAAACTAGAATGTATAATATTATTGACGATATTAACACAGAACACACGACGGAACTTTTTATTTTTTGAGAAAACAAATTATATATATATATATATGTATATTTTGTAAAAAGAAATACAAAATAAAAACTATACAACAATATTATATATCCACACAAATATTTTCGAATATTATTGTTAATACTCGAAAACTTTCTTATTTTAACTTAATATTATACATTTATACTGTTTCGTTTGTCTGCATGTATGTCTATATGTATGTATGTATGTATGTATGTGTGTGTGTATGTATGTATGTATGTATGTATGTATGTATGTATGTATGTATGTGTGTATGTGTGTATGCATGCATGTATGTGTGTGGTGACAATGTGTATTATACAAATTGTTTTTATTTTTTGTATCATTATCCAGTTTTTTTCTCGGACTACTTACTGAAAATATGATTTGAAATTTATTTCAATAGTATGGTAATTAATAATTAATTTAGCGGTAATATTTACCTTTACTCCGTGTACCTAAAATTAGTGTTAATTTTAAATCTTTAAATTTTTTATTCATAACAATTTTGATTTAACACTCGTATTGGATATTGGATTACGAATTATATAATTGAGACAGGAAAATTTTGGATTAGGTATCGAGCTAATAAAAACAATAGAATTTTGATATTTCCATTAGCAATTCAATATAATACATTGAGTGTATTATTATTTATTTTAAAAATATCACGCATTATTATTATTGGAATAATTCCAAAAGTTTAAGTTAATATAAAATAATAATACTTTCTTCCCCTTTTATAAAGCGTAAATATAATCTAATGAAATATGGCCATTATGAATATTGTTGACTATATGTATATGCAATACAATATCGTGTATAATATTACGAGTAACAAAAACACTATATTATTCGAAATTTGAATAGTATATGTACACACAATATGATATATTGTACAATAACAACATCTTTGTTGGGTTGATTTAAAAGAAAAAAAAAGTTTCATATCGTATCGTTTTATTCGCACGCAATACGCATGATATATCATCGAATCGAAGTATTAAAAATAAACGAATCGTCTAATGTTGTCTAACCAACAATATACTATAATAAAAATATTATTAATATAATGTACTTATAATAATATACTATAGAACAACTGACAAACCTGTTGTACGGTATTCTTTATATTATAAATTAAAATAGCTTTTTTCAAACGAAATCAGTAACGAAAATAGCAGTTGATACGCAAAAAAAAAAAAAGAGATGTATAACTTTAAAATTTAAATTATTTAGTGAAAATTAAAATAAAATTCAAGATTGAATAATTAGTATCATCTTTAAATTCACTATCTACTTAGTATCAATACGTTAGTAAAAGATGAGGTCACTTTTCCCGAAACCATGATTAGGTAAACTTAAAAAAAAACCTGTGAATAATAAATCAAAATATAATATAATATAATACTACGATAGGTAACGAACAATTAAATTTTCCAGAAGTACTTATGTAATAACACTAATATGACTTATGTAATAACATTTTAGAATTATCGTATTATATATTATGCTAAAATGTTACATTGTCCTTATTTTTGGGGTGAAAAACTATTGACTTTCGTTTTTCGACATATTTGTATATATTAAAAATAACATAAATAGATGGAGTATTATTTTAAATATATTTTGCTGTTAACAATTTTGATTTCCGTCAATCTATGGACAAGATATTCCACTTATAAGTTTGGACAGGGGAATAGTAGTAAAGTATCGTTTGAGTGCCGGCACGGAGCGCGGTATTTGAATCGTACTGTACTACGAAATTTGAATGAATCTGTATAATATGTAAACGTGTAAATCGTCTTAATATTTGATTTGGAATAATCGAGCGTAAAACTTTGAAAATTTGATAGACGAACGGTGTATTTAGTCTGATATCACAGTTCGATTCAAATATTTACGACGGCGCACAAATGGGCTAAATTACAAAAGCATAATTAATTTTGAATTATATTTACAAACATAAATTGAACGTACCCGTTTAATAAGTTTTCTGCGAATCGACGATCGATACCGAGTTTAAACAATATTAATTTTGATTTCGTTTAAAACAAAAAAGTGTATTCAATGTACAGGTATTTGGAATTTACCGATTGTTGTAGGATTAATTTTAAACATAATGTCACCCAAAATACGTAATTCCTCAGGGAAGCTATTAAAAATGAGAAGATTTTTGTACTTCAGGGATTGTTTGTATAATACTATAATGTACTTATTACCAGTCTTGTAAAGAATACTTTTATTCTGTGTTCAGAAAACCTGTCTGAATAAATGAGTAAAAAACTATTCAAAAGACGTATTCGAATTAGTTTTAAATATTTTTAAATGTATCTGAGTACTTTTTAATGTCAATTTTAGAACAACAATTTAGAAATTAACGGTCTATGACTCAATAATTATTTAAACAAATTGAATACTGTTCCGTATATTAAAATCATCAATTATTATATCATTAATAGACCACGCCGAAACTTCAATAACATAAAAAAAAAAAAAAAATAGTGATAAATATTATATTCGAATATTTTGTTAGAAAAGTATTCAAAATAGTATTTAAGTACATAAAAATATTAAAATACTTTACAAGACTGCTAATAAATTATAGGTATTATAGGTAATTATAAAGTATTAGGTATTATATTATCTTAACTCGTGATATTATTAACTACCACGTACCAACGAAATAACAAAAAAGTGTTTTTAAAATGGCATCAGTCTGTCGAGTAATCCTCTAAATGGTCAGATGTATTTAGGAACACTAAGATAGTCATATTATTATAACTGTTAAACACAATGTTATTATGGTATTATTAATTTATAGTTAATTATGCCCCGTGTGCTTAATTCATATTGTTTATATTTGGGGGGTGAAAAGGCTTCATATTTTTGAACACCGAAATATATTTAAACTAATACTCTGTCAATTTAACCCCGAAAATAAGGTCACGCGATTTGGAAAACCCTATATATTGTAGGGGTACCTATATAACCAAAATAGAGAAATATTTTCAATTCAAATTATTCTGCCGGGCGCATCGTGAAAAACAAATCAAATAATTGATAATATATTTGTCCCCCTTCCCACATCCGTCCATACCTACGTTTTGGTAAGACGATCGCGAAAAACAATAATAGTTGTTTATCATTTATTTTTAATCTACTCGTACTTTTTTGTTATTTTTTCAAACTACTTTCAATGGTACATTTGATAAGTGGAGCAACCGTTCCCTCCCTAAGGATCTTTTTTTATTTTATCATCAATACAATTGTGTCTAGTCAATTGGAATACAGTCATTTTTTTTCAATTACAAATTACTACAATTTTAAATTTAAATTTATCAAAAAAATGTTTAATTTTATGTTTCAAAACCGTTTGCAAATATGTAGTATTGTAATAATATTGTACTATTTGGCTAAGGATATTTCTAATATTTTATACAAAATATGCTAGAGATACAATAACTCTAGTGACGGAGCTGAGTCGCGCACGGGCGTTTTTATATATACTGCACCGCGGGCGCGGAACTTACCTATTCGGCATTAGACGGTAAATTTCGTTTGTATTTATTTATTTATTTTTTTTTTTTTTTTTTATGCGGAATTGCAGGTGCCGGGTTAGAAAATGGACCGGGTAAAGTGTCGCGCATACTAAAACGTCGGCCAACAAAGAGCTATAAGCTTATATTTTAGCGGCGAGACCGCGAGACACGACACCGGAATATAATAATATAATCATAATAATAATACGAGGCTGGCATTCATATTTTATTTTTTCTCACTTCGTACACGTATATAACACCTATATATGTATATATATATTATACGACGCATATTATACTGGCTGCGGTATATTGTACAATTATTCTATTTTTCTTCCGTTCCTCCTCGGTGGAATATACGAGAACGCATTATGCCGTTTCTGTCGGACAATCACGTATACGCGCCCCCTGCAGGACTGACGCGTGACGGAGGGATCCGTTTCTTTATATACACTTTTACGCGTGATCGTGTGCTGTATACAGCCGAGTGGAAAACGAACGTATACGAAATAATCCGAATGAGCGAAAACTATTGCGTAGGTAGGTAAGCTGCTGGTGCCGTGCATCGGGCGATACGCCGGTAAAACACACCGTTTTCCTTTAAAACGTCAAGAAAAACGTATAAGAAGCGAACGTTTTTAATAACATATTACACGTCGAATGCGATTTATGAACATCACAGACCGCGTGTATAGTTCTATTGTCTTCCAAGTAAACCGAACGAGAATAATCTTGTGCCCGATTCACAAGACCGTTAAAATACATTTTAGATTCTGAGCGGAACGGTTTTACAATGATGTTTATTTTTTTTTCTACTTTTACTACCAGAAATTTCACTCCAATTTTCAATTTTCTTAAGGTAAATTTGATCTGGGTGGTTCTTTAAGAATGTCGGTTTTCAATTTTCCGAGCAATTTTCATGATCATTGGAAAAAAAAACGTAGGAAAATCGAGAAAATTTACGAAAATAACGATTATATTATTTTCATTTTTTTTTTTTTTTTTTGGAATTTAGTTTAAAATATTCTTAGAGACTTGAAATTTGAACAGAAAATGTATATTTTCCTTTTCTCAACGTGGTCAAATTGTTGAGATATTCATAGATATTTTAGTTTTGCGAGATCTTTATTCGATAGCTTCTCTGTGGATAAAATTATTAAACAGAAATGCTTTAAAATTTAACAGGAGGTTCATTATAAGTCGTAATTTGTGGTTAAAAAAAACAACAACAGTGCAATGTGGAATTTATTTTACAAGAATTTCAGTATTAAATTTTGATGAAAATCGTAAATATTACGGCTTTTTAAAACATGTATAACCAAACTCCGCTCTGTTTTTCGTTAATAAATATTAATTGTTGCGTACAGATATAAACATTAAATTCCCTCCCATGGATGGCCCATACATCGTGCAAAGTATGTCAATCTTTTTTTATACATATTATTGTATTATATTATATTGGAGTTTAGTAAATTGGTCGAAATTTTAGTTCAATTTTTTGTTTGTTCTATTAAAATAATTGTATGAAACCATGCAATTAATAGAAACCTACTAAGAAATTTCAAACGGCTATATAATTTTTAAAAATCGCCAGAATAGTTTAGAAATTTGAGGTACATTCCTCGGTTCGTTTAGAATCTAAAACTACACCAACTACGCATTCTATATATTATACTATTTTATAAACTTTCTATGAATTTCAGTACAGTCAATATATATTATTTATTGATTAAGTATATATACTATTTTAAAATTCAATTTATTATTACCGTGTCTACGAAACAGAAAAAAAGAACCTTTAAAGTACTTTAGAAAACTTTTAAAGTAGTAACATACTTTTTAAGCCTCGCATATAAAAAGAAATGTATTACAACTATCGTATATAATTTTTTACTTTCGTAAAAAGTTGGTTAAAGTATTTATTTCATCAACGTGAACATTATAAACAGGTGTTCGAGGAGTATACAATAATGGTGAGAAATTTTTCACACTGGGAATTATTCTAAAACAGAGAGCAAAAGTGAAAAAAAATAAACAATTACATTTATTTACAGATTTTCAGTGGAAAATTGTTAACTAAATACTGGTAATTAATAAAACCAATACAGTATATACAGTTCATCGTGTTTTGGGCCAATGATGTGAATGGGAATTTTAGAGGTTGTAGAATTGAATTCAAGGCAATTTAATTTATTCATGAGAGAATTTTGGTTAATCATATTTTAATAAACATTTTTGAAAACTGTATGAGTATGTACTATATAGCTGCAAAATAAAATGCAATCGTACATGTTTTTAATCTTAAATATTTGAAGATTTTTTTGGTTCAACTAATTTTTATCCACATAAATTGAAACTTAAAATACTTATTATATCCAAAAAAAAAAAAAAAATGACTTACTATAGTTCAATACCAATACATTTACGTTCAGATTCTAAAATGTTTCTTTTTAGCTTCTGATCGGGGTATAAGAAAGCCGTCTTTTATTTCTCTGGCAATACAATATGATTTTCGAGGGAGTAATAAAATGATAAATAAACAATAATAACACTAGTAATAAAATGTTCGAAAAGTTTCATAGGTAATAATATTAGAACATAATAATAAAAAAATGTATTTCTCTCTATAATTCGGTATAAAAATAATTGTTCGAGTAGGTTATAATATGTATATTTTATGTAAATGTATAATATTTCATATGGAAATGGACGCCCGTTAAAATTACACGATATGTTAGGTCTAAAATATATCTACCGCGAAATATTTCAAACATTTCTACATTTCTATAGTGAAAAATAAAATCAAACGAAACGTCGGTGACGTATATTAAAATGTAGACCTGTACGTATTGGTAAGATAGGGTAGGTACCCAACAAAAAATGATGCCAATATATTTCGCTGTTCGTGTTAAAAAAAAAAAAAAAAGTAATATCGAACTGACCTATGGACTCGTTGAAATTGGAAATATTATGTACTCGCTGTCAATATACAAGAAAAGTCGTGGAGAAAATTGTTCGACGATTGACGCGTATAACAAATAAATATAATGATCACATACTTAAATATTATAGACGTATTCAATGTACCCACGTTTCATTTCGTTGATTTCAGGACACAGGCATCTATCTAGAAAATATCTATTTTCGAAAAAATGTCTAAACATTTTATTGTAGTCTGCAATGTTTTAATGTCTAGCTTAAGAAATATTTACTATTTTTGTAGCCTATTATAATTTTAAGTTCGAATTCCTGAAGTTTGTTTAGAAAATTTACGAACTAAACTGATTAGAAAAAATTTCGGACCCCACCAAATTTGTCCCCAGTTAAGGCTTTGACTGTATTTTTCGATCGATTATTTTATATATTTAACAAATGATTGAATACTCCCTTGCAATCCGTCCCTATGTATAACAAATATTAATATCAAAATGGACGAATAATAATACCTACAATATAAACCTTTACAGCAATGCGTGGTACAGAGGTTTTATGGTTAGATAAATTATACAGAAAACATAATACTTCCCACCCCATCTTCGCGAAAGATTTTGAAACAGAACGATAATAATAATATAAATTCGCATTTTATATAGGTGTACGAACATTAAATGGTGTCTTTAAATTGGCGGAAGTAACGTCGAAAATATAAAGTTTCGCCCTTTTGCCCCCTCCTCAACCCTCATCCGGTTTTCCGTTATATTGCCCTATAAATTCTAATCCACATTTAAACTCGTATACAGGGAGGAAAAAACGCCTGAAGGTTTTTTTTTTTTGATTCAGAACTCCGCGCCTCGACGGGGTTAATTTAATCTTAGCACGCAACAACTTCATCCATTCTAATTCTGCGCCTGTCAGCGTTTCGACCTTTAGCCAATATCATCGTCTCTTGGGAGCGTACTCTATGTAATGTATAGCAGGGGTTCCATGCTATATCTTACAGACATTCAATGTCGTGGTCCCTTCAGATAGGTAGGTAACCTTAATGGTTATATATTACGGTATAGCTATCGTTGATATATAGAAAGACAAAGAAAAATTAAACGACCGTTATCGATACGACATTTTACGAACGAAAAAAAAACATTGTCAATCATAATATAATATCCGACGCAATATATTATTATAATGTTCACCTCGTGATGCGAAGAACGCTTGAAATATTATATAGCCGCATGATGGTGTATATATAGCTGATGATGTCAAGGGCAAATATTATTGTAAAACTTATTTTTCAACGTTCGACGTTAAAAGTGTCAATGCATTTTTCGTAGCTAATATCATAAAAAAAAAAATACGTTATTTTTAGTTTTGAAACCGTAGTAGTAAGTATTATATACAAACTTTAAAGATTTTTGAATTTGTTCAAACTAAATTTTTTTTTTCCCAATTTTACTGACCAGTCACGAAAAAAAAACGAAATTAAAAATTAAAAGATAAATTATTAAATTGTTTGGGTGGATAATAAAATTATCGCCGGTAAAACAAATTAAGCTTAACAGATTCTCTTTTCCATTGGGGTAAACCAACCTCGTCTTAAACTTCCATTTGATTCGATCTCCAACTTTGCATACACCAACTGTCTTCATATCTTTCTCAATCGCATCAAAGTACCTTTTTTTCGGTCCTCCTCTCCCTCTCTTTTCTCTTAGGTTTATTTTCAGTACAATTCTCACTGCTTCAGATTTCTTTGTCCTCATGACATGCCCAAACCAATATTAGTCTATTTTCTCTAATTTTGTCTGCTATTGAAGCCATATTTAAGCTACCTCTTATGTATTCATTCCTTATTCTATCTTCTCTAGCCTGCTACACTCTTCCACCTAAGCATTCTCATCACGGTTACATTCATTCTGTTATATTTTTCTGTCAACATCCAACCTCAAGTACCATACATAGTAAGCCTTACCACATTTTTGTAGAACTTAACTTTAAATCTCTACTACTATTATCGTTTTCATAACAGAACCGTATATAAGCACAGGGTGATTTGTTTTTACCATGATCTAGCAGTTTTCACCTGACTATTCCGTACTGTAACATAAACACATTGTATTGTCAACGTTTGAATTTAAAAATGCCACCCACCCCCTCTTTTTCAATCTGGATTCAAAGTGAGAATATTTTTCTAAGAATGTCCATACACCATACAACAATAGTATCGGATATAAACCTTTTGCCAAAGGATTATACACTTCCCTGAAAAGGGTTATCGCATACAAATGTTTAATATATTTTTAACTGTTCTTGGTATATACATTATTATTACCTAGTGGTATATTCAGTATTAGTACCTACTATAGATGAAATAAAATAAAAAATTCTCAACATGTATGTTAAACTAAGGTTTAATATTATTTCAAGTGCCCCGTCTTTCCTTCCCCACCCTACAGACGCTCATAAGTTTAATGCACAGACACAATAGTTATCAATATTTCTTCTTAGTCTTTTCGAATTAGTTTGCAAAGGATGAGAGGAGGCTATTTCAATACCGAAAGTCTTATCATATTATTTATTTGTATTATCATGGTGTATGCGGAATAAGGGTGAAACGTCGAAAATAAATTGAAAACGACGCTACGATAATTTTTATGGATAATGAATCAATTTTACATGAAATGTCTGTGTGGATAAAATATTTAAGTCGCCGGATTATAATAAAAAAAAAACCCTGCTTTTTTTTCTGAGAACAATTTTTCTATCTGAAATGTTGCTCCAATTTTCAAGTGTAGTATCTTATCTGAAAGGAAATTTTATCCGGGGGGGGGGGTACTTTAAGAAAATTATTTTTTAATTTTTCCAAGCAGTTTTTATAGTTATTGTAAAAAACCGGGAAAACACATAGGGAAAACGGAACAATTTACGAAATGTATTATTTTCAAAACGTAATAAATTACGGCCTTTTAAAACCTACACATTGCAATACTATCAGTATTCCGGTATAGGCGTAGGTACATCGTTACATCCTTTGTTTGACACGGCCGCAGTTGAAACGGGACGAAAGTATACGGTACAAGTATAGACGTATATACGTATAATATTACGTCTTATTACGACCTATAGGTATTATAATAATATAATATACTCTGTCATGCATAATAATAACATGATTAGCCGGTGCAGTGTGTTTTCCTACTTTTTTTTTTTTTTTAAATTTTTTTCTCTTCTGTATTTGTAAAAGAAACGCAACTGTATTATTATTATTATTATTACTACGCGTAACGTGTCGTATATTATTTATAACCGATCGGGCCCGGTATCACGCATCACAATGGCCGACCGACAGATCATGATGCTGTCGACAATAGGATCCGTCGGACGCGGCGAGCATAGCGTATATTGTAGTATAGTAGTCGGTGTTTTTGTCCCCTCTTTCCGTCTCTCTGTCTCTCTCTTCGCCGGTCGTAACGTTATCCTTATATAATAATGTTTTTTTTTTTTTTCTCTGTGTTCAGCCTCCGCCGCGACTACTTAACTTCCAGTAGTCTATAATTTCACGGTTCCGCGCATCAGACACAACGCGCGTGTCACGCCTGAATATCGTATAACCATGGTAACACACACGAACGGTAATACAAAAGCGATACACCCGATATTAATACATACGAAAAAAAAAACACAACAACAACAACAATAATAATAATATTATTATTACGTATCTCTATACCTACTCGCCTGCAGTGTACTGCGCTGTTCCGGCGAGGCAATTATTATTTTCGTGTTTCGCCGCAGTGGCGGTAATACGAGTATACGAGAATACGATAACGGTGCGGCGAATTCGAACCGATACCTAATTTTCTCCGTTTTATTATTCGGTTTCTGCATTAAACATGCGATATGTACATTCGTGATGGTATATAGGTTCACTGGTCTCTATTTCTCTCTCGGCGTTTTAGATTCTGAACGAAACAAGTCGTTTTCGTCCATTTTATTAGGCGCGCGTTTTATTTTTATTTTCGGAAAACACTTACCTACTTGGTTTGGTGAAAATTTGTCCGATTTCTTCACGCGAGTACGTTTCAATGGTGTAAAATTTTCGTCGGCGGACCGCAATTGACGGACAAAGGTACACAGATCTTTTTTTTCTCCTAGATAAACGCGTTTTCGTTTTGTAAAAGCAACGAACGAAGTTATTCACGTCGTATACCTTGAAAAATACGGAATGTCCGCCCAGCGCGGCGGTGCCATAATTTTTATAGATTTCTATCTGTTTTTCGAAACAATTTAAAAAAACTGACAATACGCCTGACGATACATTTGCAATTTGATTTTGTTGATTCCTGAGTTACCTTGTAATACTATCGGTGAAAATTATAATATGGGTTGAAACATGTTTTTATTATATCATTTAATAATACCTGATCTTACCGTCGCATGCAGTTCGCCGAATTTCGGTTGCAGAATCGTTTTTCGTTCGGAACGATTTATCGCTGGTTTCACGGTGTATATTATAACCTTGTAATTGTTATCACCCGATATCATTTAGAGTTTATTTAAATCTTCCCAACTTTTCGCCTACAACATGTACACGATGATATTTCGATATGTTGGCTTTTTAACAATTGTATTTCATTTTATATTCTCGAACGTCTACACTCTACATAAAGAACACTCGGCGGTATATTCGCGGCGCCTTTGTATTCTTACGTTTATTTCCCTCTCAACAAAACAAAAAAATCCGTATATATTATAATATTGATAGTGTATTTTATATATTATAGTTCGTGGCGGTTGAGTGTCAGAAGGCTATATTATTACAACAAGCACGACAAACTCGTATTATTATACATTCTTGCCGTTTTTGTTTTGCTACAGATTTTCCGACTTGTATATGAAATTACTTTGAGAAACAGTTGTCGGACCGTAACGCGGCTCGGTGGCCGTTATTATTGTTATCATATTAAAGTGTAAAATAAAATAATACTATTATATGTTATTATTATAAGCATTTAATTGGCAGGGATACACGAGTAAGTATAGAGAAAACGAGCAATGTAATGTAATAATAATGTACAACTTATTATTTTATGTCTTGAAAAACTTTATCTATTATAAAATAGAAACTTATTATGGAATATAATTTTATATTATACCTACGCCTACGCGAAATATGACGTTCGAAACATTATTCACGACTACGGAATGTTAAAAACAAAAAAAAAAAACAAAAAATGCCGGGAAGGTAGTATAATAAATAATACATTAGTCATTTAATTTACCTATTTATGTTAGCGGCAATAATAACCGTTGTTAACGAAATACGATTCTGAGTGAATTTTGGTTACATGCATGTTTTGAATCCACTTAGTACAATGTACAACGAAACTCGTGTTAAATTTTCAAGCATTTCTAATTGATGAAACATTTTTATCTATAGGTATAACCTAAAGTATACAAATAAAAAGTTAAAAAAACTCGACAATTTCATATTACTAAAATTAGCTTAAAAAATCCCGAGATTGTTTTAAAAATTTCAAGTCTACAATTATTTTTAAACCGAATTATAATGAAAAAAAAAAAAATTGTAAATAATGAAACAGTAAATTTGTCTATTTGTCCCTATACAGAGTGATTCACTATAAGCGTGTTAAATATTCAAATTCTAATTTTTAGAAGTTTTAAATGTATAGTTAAAGCCAACATTTTTTTAAACATAGATTTTTCACAAATTTAAGGAGTATCTTGTGGCGACACCAACCTTGGTTTTTCAAAATGGGAACCTTTTAGAGCAAATTATAAATCGGATGACTTTTCTGAAAATGTATTGTAATCGAAATTTGAACGAAAAGTTTCTGAGTTATTTTACTACTCTAAAGTTAATCTGATCTGGGAGATACTTAAAAGGAGTTATTTTTTATTTTTCCAGGAGTTTTCCCAATAAATGGGAAAAACGTAGGAAAAACGGAAAAATCTATACAATATAAAACAAATAATATTATTAAAAAAAATAATATGATGCCTATTTAATTATTTTACCATGATATGCCTTATATTTTGTTGACAAAGCAACACAATCAACTGAACTCTGGTCAGAATCGTTTTTTCTTTAGCAATGATTTATCGTTGCTAATAGGTTTATATTAAATTCCCTATTGTACCCTACCTTCCCAACTTCCCACCTACAAAAGCGACTACATCCACGTGCGATGTATGTCGGTCTTTTTATTTTTATACGTACAGTTTTAATAGGTTTTACGAAAATTAAATAAGTTCCTGTTTATTTATTAGTTAGCTTGTCCAAAAGATGGTTTAAAAAAATTGTCTTCCCAATTTTTCTTGTGTATCACAATTTTCATCTCTATACAGTTAATGTTGTCCCTAATGACCATTTAATGGCAATTCTAAAATGTATGACCATATTTTTAAATTAGTATCAATAAATAGTACTTAAAAACTTAATTAAATATACACAATTATAAAAAGTTAATGTCACTATATTTACTATTTATTTATAACATTAATTGTTATGAGATCTGTGATAAAAATATTCCTGGCAAGACATGACTATTTTTTTATTTTTTGAACGAAATTTCTGTAGAGTACGTATTTTACGATTGTATTTTTTGTTATAAACATTGGGTAAAATGAAAAGAAAAACACGCATATATTTTAACATTGTGTATAATAATGTAAACAATTTTATAAATGCCTGTTAGAAATTCATCATTTTGGTTATATATTTGGTTTAAGTATATTGATGTGATATATTACTTGAGTTTAGAAAAATATTTTCATTTTATTACACATTAAAATAAGATATAATAATAAGTGATTATTGTGTTTCTCGTCACAATTTTTATGATAAACGTTCAGGTTTTGAATAAATATTTATACTTCAATATTTTTTCTATGGATATTTTGATGTGAAACCATACATTTTGTATCAACTAGAACAAAATTTATATCATACAGCTATACTTGTAAACATTAAAAAATAACTTATGATATATTAACATTCAAATTATCCATTTACTTCTTTCATTTTAATAAATGTTCAACATTTTGACTATGGAAATATTTTAAGTAGTCTATATTGAGTCTTGCTAGAAAATAATATTTTCACAATCATATTATTCAATCAAGTAACGTTTCCAAGTTAACCTGAAAACTTATAAATAAAGCAATTTATAAAAGTAGATAATGAAAAAAAAACATATGGTATAAATTCAGAAAATTATTAGACATTTCAATAGTTTACTACAAAATAGATTTTAACAGTTTTACTAATAGATTTTAATAGTATATACAAAAATAATTTTATACGAAAATATGAGAAAAAATTCAGAAAAACTGGAGTCTTATTTCTGTCATCACCTGGAATTGAACCCTAAACCCTGTCTAATTTAACCTAACGTTATCTACTAGCCTACCTACCTTGTTGAATAGTTGAATTTTATGACTATATAAGTTGTTAATTTCAAAATATTATATATCTATTTATAGTGATATCTCGAAATTGCAGAATTGGGAATGGGAATTTACACCCCTTCTAAATAGTAGACACTAGTGACAGGAAGAAGTTAGGGGTGGAGGGATGCCCCCTCTTTTTGTTTCTCGGTCATTTTGGTGTATTTTTTATTGTACTACAAAATAGTAGCTTACATACAAATGATATCTCTTACCCCAAAAAAAAAAATTGGCTACGGTGCTGATAATACGAATAATGAACAAAGTTTTATTGATATCTCGAGAGTCTGAATGTCTAAAATAGTTTTCATTTAATCTTATTGATTCAGCAAGGGGGTAAGTATGTATGTGGAGATGAGGTGGGGTTAACTTCAAAATTTTATATAAATATTGCAGTATGATACCTCAGAATTGTGGACCTTTAAAAGTTAACTTTTTACTCCAAACTAAACTTTCTCTTTATAGCAGCTTTATTGATACTCTTTATTGATACTATGGTGCAATAGTCAGAACCTTAGAATGATTTAATATAGAATATATTTAATATTTAATGATAGAATGACCCCCCCCTCCCCCGATATTTTTAATTAAATTGGTTACTTTTGTTTTTAATAGTCCTAAAAAATAGTATCTTATTAATGATGGGGGTGGCTGGTGACGGATTGTACCAAATTAGATAAGTTTATATTTCAACTACTTACTGTGTTAGTTAATTAAAGATTATTAAATAGTTTACTATTCAAAAACTACTAATTGTAATAGTATACTATTCGTTATTAGATAGTTCACTACTAAATAATTACTTACTTTAATAGTTCACTATTAAAAAACTATTTATTACAATAGTTTATTATTAAATATTAATAGTCTTTTTTTTACTAAGGGATTGCTTATGAATTTAATAAATTCTTTGCTGAGGTAGGTTCAAATATTTCTGATCATATAAAAAAAAATTCATGAAACTGAATTCCTAACGTGTGGGAAATTGACCCCTTTCATATAGATCAATTCAAACTAGACCGATTGTAAGTTTTACACTGGTATGCATAGTCATTGCGTTACAGGTCGCCTAAAACTGCTTGGGTATTACCTAGTTACGGGACATGTAACAAATACTCAGCTAAATTTGAATTGCAAAGTGCAAATTTGAGTAGTCCGTAGTTCGGTAATACAAAAATAGGTAATTCTTAAAATTACATTTTTTTTTTCATGATATTTTATGTTATCGCTTATCAGTTGTTCATCGAATGTTTTCATGGTGCTTGTGATTTTTTACATTACCTAATTATTTATCTTCATTTTTAAATTAAAGTTAGGTAAGCATTAATATTAAAAATAAAAAGCCTGAAAAGAGAGAGATTCGAATTTGGATACACAAGAAAGGAAATTTTTTCCACTGTGTACAGTGGGCCTGAATGAGTTCATAAAGGGACAAAAATATTTTTTGGCATATTTCACCTGATTTGAATTTTTATAAGTCTTGAAGTAAATTGTAGTAATTTTAAAATTAAAATCGAAAATTAGTTTCTTGTTATTTATTGCTTCCATTTGTTTTTTTAATACAATCTATCCACATATAAATAAAATTAAAATATTTGTATGTCCTAGCAAATAAGTTAGGATTTAAAATGATGTATAATTGGCAAGTTCTCGATTATAAATTATTCCAAATGTAATAAAAATGAATCATACATTATAATAATATATTTATCACATATTATTTCCTAGGTTTTCATAGATTCAGCAAGATCTATAAATTACATTCGGTTTGGTTGACTTGCTCGATATGGGGGGCAACTTTATACACGTATTTATTTTAGTGCAAAAATATATAAGTTTGATTTGATTGGACCGATTTTGACGTCCATGAAGTTGTACTCCGGATTATATCCAATCGGTTTCGGACCAATTAAAAAATTTAGTAACCTTTTGGTGACTAAATGTAATCGACATCAAACAGTTTCCGAGAAATCTCAATTTTAATATCGGGGGCTAACTTCACGCAGCCCCCCCGACTTTCTGACTTTTTTCTATCGGCTCAGGACCAATCCCGAAATTTATTAAACTTTTAGTAACTAATTGTAACTGACATCAAACAGTTTCCGAGAAATCTTTCCGAGTAAACTCAATTTACATTACAGGTAGCCATAATTTTATTCAAATCTTAGACGTCAATTCTAACCATACAAAAAATTTGCCGCTACTTTTTTGACATTATTTTGCGCCTTTTTTAGTTGGCCTCCCCGATAAACTCCAAAACTGTGCAAATATTTAGCAAACTTTTTGCAGCTTTTAGCAACCAACATTAAAAATTTGAAACTTCGTTTGTATGACTTACTATGACACAAATTGGGGAAGTCAATGTTAAGCACTCAATTAGCATCTAATAGCAATTTACTTTAAAAAATGTGCAATTTCGTTTTTTATGAGTTGTTTTACGAAACACGATGAGTGTTCTGGATTTTGGGCTCGGGGAAATATTTAACATCTTTTATGCCAGTAATAATTTATAGGTAAGTTATGATTATACAAACACAAAAATATTCGTTAAAAGATTAAACCATTAATTTACAATGTACTAATATGTTAAAGTTTAGATATTTAATTATATCAACTAAATAAACATCTCATTAATGTGAAAATTTGAAAAAAAAAATTTAATTTATTAGTTTAAAATTGTTTTTATAGGTACCTACTCGAAGTTTTCTTCTCATAGCCATTTACGAATCCTAAATACGTATTTACAAAAATTGTATATAAATTTTATTTCCTATTTATCCTAACCTAACCTACGACGCACATTTTGAATGGTTCGCTTAGGTATGTAGTAATAAACATGGTTTTAGAGTAGGGTGACCATACGTCCCGTTTAAAACGGGATTGTCCCTTTTTTGATCATTATGTCCCGTTGTCCCGAAAAACTTC